>JAJIYU010002922.1:0-28497 GCA_030144865.1 Tinospora cordifolia | reverse complement strand
TTGTATTTGAGCTGGTTGGATTATGGCACATAAATAACCGAAAGAAAATATACAAACTGGAGGGAGAGTGGGAAACCTAGAGAGAGAGAGAGAGAGAGAGAGAGAGAGAGAAGCATGGATTAGTGTTGTAATACTTGAATCAACAAGTTGGAAGCTGTGGGAGAATTGGCAGTTGGTAATTCCGCTAGGTTCTTCTTTATGGTTCAAAAGCATAGATGGAAGGTTTTGGAATATCACAGGTGGATTTGCTAAGCCTTGTACTTCTTTTTGTCATAGTTTGTTATTCGTGAATTCTAAAGGTTGTAGGATGAAGTAAAGAAGGTGGCCTTTTGCTGCTGGAATACTTTGTTCGGGAATGAAATACCATAGAAAGTTAAAATTTGTTATTGACAGCAAGTTCAGTTTTGGTCCTTGAAGTCTCCGTTTTAGTTATTATTATTATTATTATTATTATTATTATTATTATTATTTATTTGTTAAAGGTCTTTCTATTCCATGAGTTGCATGATACATGATTGCCAGTATGGTTCAGTCCGCCCCATTTGGCCATTTTCTTTTTCTTGTATTCCGTTGCTTATGGTCACGAAACACTTCGTTCTGCGTGCCTTATTCTACTGTACATAAAGCCTTGGAGTTACGTAGCTGGTTTTAGCTTTTGTTATTCTTTTAAGGACGTTAGAGTGATTTTGTTTTTGAATTTAAGAAGCTAATAGTGGCTAAGAGATGTTTGATCGGTATTTATTGGGCTGTGAAGGTTGTAAATGCCCAGTCCTGATTGTTTACATTATGGCAATATGCATACCTCGGCGATTCTCGCGTAGCAATTGGATTCGAGCAAGCAATGTAATATTTGACAATTGTAGGGGTCGACTTCTTGTTTCATTTGCACTTGTATTTCTACCAAAAATTTATAACTGAGTAATTTGTGGGAAGATTATTCTTTCCCTTTGTGCAACCCAATTTCCTCTGTCGAGTAACCGTAGAGTCTCTGTGTTCTTACAACACTTTAAACACGGCTATTTGTCAATCAGAAAAACAATATTACCAGATGAGGTAATGACAGTTTTCGACTTCGTATCTACCATGACAAACTAAGGTTTGCGAAGCGTCGGGGGTCAATCATGCAAACGATGGTTGGAATTTATAAGTTCAACATATAGTCCCAAAAAATTAAACAAGTAAAATATGGTATAAGAAAGGGGAAGTCACAAAAACGCAAAGGTGGTGGCGCGAAAAAAAATAACCTGAGCCTTAGTAAACATTATTCCTGAATTGTTGTCCACACAAATAATAAAATAATCCCAAACTTCTCTCTCCCTCTCTTCCCCCTCTTTTGCTACAATGTGATCAAGACATACAATTTACTGGTACATACACGACATATTATACACTGGTCTGAAATAATTGAAATCAAAGCTCCCTGATTTCTTCTTCCTTTCGTATCAGCCGCTAGCTGTAAAAGAATTGATTCTTATAGAATGTGCTCCCCTAAATCAGGCCCGTGTGAGGATTATAGGTTTGGACAGGCATGCCTGACCCATAAACATGGGCGCTAGCAACATATGGACTAGCAAAAGGATTAATTGGCTGCTGCTGCTGGGGGCCCATCATCATCATCTGCTGTTGCAACATGAAAGCTTGTTGTTGGTGTGCCATTGCAGCCATCTGCACTGACGGTGGAGCAGCCACCATATTAGATGCAAGGAATGGGTCATGCGCCATAGGCTGCATCATGGTAGGGCCTGCTGTGGTAGGAGCCGGTTCCCATGGGTTATAGCTGACGTTCTGGTTAGATCTCCGTAGGGCATCATCGTATAAGCTGTCCAATGTAAGTTTGTCCAACCCACCAGCCTTAAACGTTGAAAAGAACAAAACGTGCATCAGTTGGAAATATTAAAGGCATTTTCCAACTCTAGAAACTAAATTTATGTGAGACATGTAAGGTGATAATGCCTGGACGAAAAAAGGATTTGCATGCCATATAGCAAGACACAGAGAGCAGGATTGTGGAAGATTGCATGGTAATGATCATAATGCGAATTCTATTAATTATGATACTATGATACCATTTAAGGTAAAGGGTGCTATTCTTTCAGAAAAAGAAAGTGCAGAAAAAAAAAACTGCAATCATGTGATGTAGACGGTATGGAAAATGTAAGAGGGCTTAGCAACTTACAACAAACAAAAAATAAAATGCAGAACAATAACTCAAGAAATGAGAAATTACTAGTTTGGTGGTGGCTGGAGCAGTCTCATTTGAGCTTGGAGCAGTCACAAGTGCTAACTCCCATCCGGTGGCTCCATTTGCTGTATTGGAACTAGGAACAGAGACATCTGGTAATGGATCTGCAGGATCAGCAAAGGCATAGGTGGTCAGCTTCTTAAGTTATCTTGAGTTTAGGTCCAGTTTGGAACAACGTGATAGAAAATTTCATTGAGACACTGGCAGACCCATCATGATCTACATCTAGTCTTTTTATCTTTTTTCCTTTAGTAAATGCCTAAATTGACAATTACTTATGTCACTGAAATTCACGTTGGGGTAACAACTGTCTTGAAATAACTTTTTTATATTAAAAGCTAAACTTTATAGCCACTTTGATTCTCGTAACCACTTTGTCATATGGAGGTCTTAATCCCCACTCTTTGTGGAACGCTTACCAACAGGAACAATGGCAAGGGCAAGAGCATTTTTTGCCTCAAGTTCTGCTGCATCTGGAACTGGATCATTCAAAACCTGGCAGCATCCAACAATCCACATTATTATTAGGTAGAAACAAGTTTTCAGCCTTTGGCTAAACTAGAACTAGTAAGACAGGCAAGTCAGAGGTAAAAAGACAAACATGGATAAATAAATTACCAACAGATCAGGTGGCTCTGAAACAGGAGCTTCCACTTTGACTGGTTCTGGTGGAGGTGGTGATGGTGGACGAGCAGCCTCTGGTTCTGGACTTTTCTTATACTCTATGGCCAAGATCTCTTTGGGAGCAGCAATCTTCTCGCTGGCAACCTGCTTGCATGATTTCTAAAATGATTAGTGAAACATTGCCTTGCTAAGTCTCTACCACCCTAAATATTCCTTAAATGTTTGTGCCAAATGAAGCAATAGCATTCTTCATATTAATCCAAGGAAAGTCCAGAACACAAAAACCCTGGTACTTCTTGTTATTCTCAATTGTCATTAATAAAGTCTTCTTGTTTCTTCTGAAAAAGGAAAGGAAAAAAGAAAAACACAAATACCACAAAAAAACAAATAAATAAATCTTCATGTTTTAGAAGTTATAAAGAGTGTCCTAAATTGAACCGTGTATGTGCTTCATAACTTCAAGTTAAGGATGTTGTTCCATAAATCTTTCTCACCTTTTCCTTTTGATTATAGTAAGAAGAATAGATGACCACATATTAGTCTTAGGAAGGGTGATAAAAATGCCAAGGAGGAATGGACACAAGAAAAGGAGAACTGCAAAATGATAAAAAATTCTGAGGGAGAAAGAACACAAGGAACGAGGAATCCAACTGTATGACAGGGAATACATCGGGGGCTTGCCACCAAGTGTTTCTTGCTTTTGGAGTGTTTCAGATGCCTTTTTTATGAAAACCTTCAATAAGGTTATCAAGTTTACAGAAGATTTAATGACTATCTTTGTAATTTCAAAATGTTTGAGCTTATGCTCCAACTTATTAAGTATGGTCTAATGATGCTACTAGAAATTTCAGTACATGGGTCAGGCAACTTGTTTTATTCAGGTTCACTGTATCTCTTGGTGTGCATTACACCATTAATATTAGCACAACCGAGGTGCTTCTATGTAATGTTTGATCCTTTTGCTTTATTGCACAGATGTTTGATATTCAACCCAAGAGTGAAGACAACTTGTCCCTTTTGATAGAGCTGGGTGAAGTGGAATCATTTAGCTGATGCCAGACAATTAGGAAGACATTATTAAGTTGGTGTTTGTTTACTCTACTTGCAACCTATAAAATTTGGAATGTAATAAAAAATTATTATTTTTTAATACTTTGTTATAATTGAAGTGACAGTATAACCTCTACAAGAATAGGTAAAAATGTTTGGCGTAATTTAGTAGCAATAGAGCTTAAGCCTTTACTACAATAGAGGCTGGTTTTAAAATAGAAGAAAAATTAACTTGGGTTATGAAAAGAACATAAGTTGAAAATTCCTCATTGAGAAAATTGAACTTTCTTACCTTATCCTTTTGAACTGATGAAGCTCTTGGAGCATCTCTAACATACTCCTCCATGGCAGTTAAAAATGATGCTGGAGGCTGCATTACAGGTACACGAAATAACTCTTGTGCTGAAGTATTATACGGTGAAAAACACTGAAGAAGGAAACACAAGGAAACACCAATACCTGTTCGATCTTGATATACTTCTCTCCACGCCCCAGATCAAGACTTTTACATATTTCATAGAATTCTGACAGCCTCTCAGACTGAATATCAGGAGATAAATCATAGAAACGTTAGGTCATATTTATATCTACATTGGTATTGAGGGATGTAGAAGCACTTTTCTAGCAGTAAATCAAGGATGATGGCAGTTATAATCAGGAAAAATCGTTATTTGAATGCACACCTGCTGTCCAGATCTCCTGTATATATCCAGAGCCCTGACAGCATCATACCGTTGCATCTCAAAGAACTGTCAGTATAAAAGGGAAAAACTTATCTTTCTTTCATAGAAGTTCACACCTTCCAATCTAATAAATTGCATGTACTATGTTAATAGGATACACATTCATGTCTTTCCCATGAAAAAGAAGCCTTTACATTTGCAGAGAAAACTGAAAATTATACCTTATCAACCAAATTAACAGTACCATCACTAATAGCACTGTAGATCTTAATGCTTTCTCCAGCAACCTGTTTGACAGGGAAACAAACAAAAGTCACAAGACTTAGAAAACCGCAAACCCCCGCCCCCACCCCAAAACTACATATACAATTCAAACAATGTCCAATGCATGCATTGCAGCTCAATGGCCATTGAGGAAACTTGAATGGTTATAACTTGCATACCATTGAAAGTGCCAGTTGAATGACAAAATTGTGCATAGCCGCTCCTTGTGGCTGCATACAATTACAAATAAATATTTCAGTTTAACACATAGATTGAATGATAGAGAAAAGGGATAACTATATGTGTGCTAACAGAAACCAGGCAGCACAAAGAATGCTGCACGAATTCCATCTGAATCAGGCTTACATCAAATTACCTGACAGTTAAGAACACGGAAAAGCAGTTGTTGCAGGGCTGGTAAATGCTCAACCAAGTCGACAGTATCAAGATCCCTGATCCTCTATAAACAAAGGGGAAATTTACATGAGCAGATCTCAATGACACAAGATACAAGACATGGTTGTTCACCAACAGATGAACAACTGGAAGATACAAGGTATAATTGATCCTTAAGATGACATGTATAAGCCAAGGATATGGAAAGAAAAAGTGAAACCAATGTTGAAGGAGAGGAAAGAAGCATGAAGGATATAATATGTGTATATATATATAATATACACAATAGAATGCACAATAAAAAAAAATGACACAAAATTTTAAGAATACTTACTGGGGGATCTGTTTCAACATCATACTTCAACACACGAAAGCATTCTAGCCGCTCCTCCAAAAATAAAGCATAAGTGCGGACCCAAGCAGAGTAATCCCATGCTAAACACCAGACACACAAAACAATTACAATGAATGGTCATCACAACGTGCTCTTCAAAAAACAAAGTAGATTTGAAAAGTATTCGCAAAATGCATGGTGCTAAGTGAAACGAGTGGAGGATATAAGGGATTTAATAAGATTCCAGACATACAAGAAAAGACTTAAGTGATAAATATGATTGAAGAAACAGCCGTCCAATTCAAGCATGTTCTCTTGTTCACTGTACTAAAAGTTTAATGTGATTTGAAAAAGTTTTTATATATAATTATGCTACCTCCATGCACATCTAGATTGCATGCACATCTGTCCCAGTACATTTCAAATATGACATGAACTTTATTAGGATGACAAATCACTATAATTAATTGTAATATTTTCATTAGAGTGAAGCACTCATGAGAATTCAATCTAGGTTATTTTTTTAAGAATAGTTTTTACCATTTGGACTGGAATCATCCTTAAAATGTGCCAAGTTAAGCATGTGACTTCTACTTCTGCCATAATTTATAAGTTCTTCACGGAATGTTGGGTCCACTTCCCTCAAAGCACGGTGGATAACAATTAATGTTTTCAGCGCAACCTAAACATTAACAATAGAATGTTAGAAAAAATTTAGCATCTTCACATAAAATGTAAATATAACAATAAAATGTTGGTGTGCAGCCTTAAACAACATAACCCTGTGTGTTTTATTGGTTTTTTTCTCCCACGAGCTATTAAGGTGAGAGTTTTGGGGAACTTCACAAGTTCTGTTCCATAGCCTAGCTGCTATCAGTAACAAGAAATAGGATAGGCATTTCAAGCCATAATGAAAGGACTAAGATGGTAAGACTACGATTTAGAGCCATCAAATAAAGGAGAAGGAAACTTAATCACCTGCATCTTGAATCCCACCTTTGTTCTTTCTTTGAATATTCTGTTAAGGACCATCATGAGTGGACAGTCCACAGAGGCTTAATGACTTGGACTTGTGTCCGATTTGGAAACACTAGAAAGGATGGCATGGTCTAATCACAGTTACAGGGATTGTAAAGATAAAATAAATTGAAAGATGTAGCAGCTGGTGGTGAACTCAACATGATGCAGCATTCCTTTTGCAACTTTTTGCTAATGATTCTAATAAACAACTGATCTGAAACACTTGTACACATGGCCAGTAAAGACGTTTGGTTTGGTTGATAACAAAAGTACAGCCACCAACGAGTAGTCACATGGATACAGCTAAGACTCTGGTTAAATGGTCCATTTTTGATTTCTCAAACATAGTAAACTGTATGCATGAATTTCATCATTATCACTGTCAAATATTATTGCCACCAGTGAAAGAAAGCGAACAAGAAACATGGTCAAATTGCAATCGTATTCACAATAGATGGGCTAAAGTAAATATTTATCTTATTCTCAGTAATATTCATCCAATATACATTTCTATTATCTCCCCTATATGAAGTATTGATTCTTCAATTTTGAAGTCACAAGCATCCTAACTCCCCAATAACTGCTTATCCAGTCATGATGCAACAGTTTTCAAGATTGACGTACCGCCCAATTATGTGTCTTTGATAAACGCCTAGCAAGAGCATGGATACAGTAGGCAACATCAGCCCGGGGCCGTGTCGCTGATATTGCGGCAAATATAGCTGCAAAACCAAATAAAAAAATGAATATAAGATCTCAGTTCATCTACTCTTTCTTCTAGTTGAAGAATTTAGATAGTAAAAGCATCAAGCTCAAAGAATAGAACATAACATGACCCAGTAACTGTATCAAGTTATGAAGGAATAAAGCAATCATACACACAAATAAAACAACAAAATGGACAGAACAAAGCCAACTCACCCTTTATATGTTTTTCCTTAGCCGGACGTTCGACATGATTTGTTGCCCTCACTATTGCAATGTCCAACTCCTGAAAAATCCAATCAACAAAGCCCACACAAAAGGTCATAAATATGTTTTGCAAGAAGTAGAATAGGCATTCAAATTGCAGACTTCTCCCACCTTATAATCACTATTAACTTTAGCCAATCCAACTGTGGTGGAGTCCTTGATGGCTCCCAATGCTTTCCTGATGCTCTTCTGTGTGCCACCTCCAGACATTCTCTCCAACTCACAAAGTCCTTAAAATGAAACAATACATTCTTTTAATTGCATGAAATTATGGGCACTAATAACAAATCAGATTCAAAAAAACTTTGAATTTCTTCCTATTTGAACTGACATTTCAAAATTCATGTTGTGACTGTTTATGACTAAGAATAATAAGGCATGCATGCAATTAAAGGAAGCTAAAATTCATGCAAAAACTGCACCGCAGTTGCTGGATAATGTGGAAATCAGAATCAGGCAAACACAATAGACTTCAACCCTAATGAACAACCTTCAAAAAATAAAGCGCCTTCAGGATCTCTTATGAGCAAGTGTCTCAAGCTCGCCCATACTAAGAGGGGAAAAAACAAAGAAGGGGATAGATGTGTCTATCATACTATATCTTTTTGCTCCACACAAACGATTAGTTGCAATGGATTGGTGTGACGAACGCCATGATGCACTCAACATCAGTTGGCATGTAAGAATTATACTCTATCCGTACCCTGTCTTAGTCTCAAACAAAGTAGAATATCCAACATTTGCTGGATTTCCATCACGATTGCAAGAATTCATAGTAGAACAATACATGTGGCCCGATGATAGAAACAAGAACAAGCCTAAACAGCGGAATCGAACAATCAATCCATAAATTCTTTCTCTCTCTCCCTCTCTCTCTCTCTCTCACACACACACACACACATGCAAAAACCGTCAGATAAAGAGTAAATAATAATTACTGACTAAAAAAAAAAATACCAACTCACCAAGAATTGCGGGAAAACTGAGCAAATCCAACGAAAATTATGCCAAGATTTAACAGTAATCGAAACAAAGACTACAAGAACTCAAAACCAGAGATCTAATCCAACAAAAACAAAAAAGATCGGATCTAACGCACGCTAAATCCATTAAATGAGCTGAAAACGCTTCGGTTCCACTCATTCGCATTCAGAACGACATCGAATTCGAAATCACAGAGAACAGAAAGAAACGAATAGCCGGAAATAGAAACTCAAACCGATTCTAAATCGTTGAACCGCCCAAAGATCAAAAGAAGAGATAGAACGAGAGAATATCGACCGAAAATCTCACCTGAAAGGCTGGAACCAAAGACCAAACAGCTCGAGGAAGAGACGAGCTCAGAAGCGTCGGTCACCTCTGAAGACGAAGCCTCAAAAGCAAAGAAAATGAGCTTCGAATGGTTGGCTCGTCGGCGTCGTAGAAATATTATTTTATTCTATTCTAGTTTTAGTTTATTTATTTTATTAATTTTTTTATTCAAGAATTCCGTTGATTTTTCAACTTTCCGTCTATCTTACTCGCGCGCTTGAACTTAACCACGGTTAGCTTTGATTCGTACGCCCTGTCGCAATTTAGTTATCATGCGTGCATCACGAGAAACTCTCTGAAAACCATGGCTTCTTCATCCAACGGCTGTCAATAGTCCTATGCTTCTGTTGCATTAATTCTGTACAGAGATCAAAGTCAGAAATGATTTTAAAAAAAAAAAATCTTATTTAATGGGAGACACACAGATGCTGCACAGCTCAACAGCTTTGAATGGTTAAAATTTAAAAAAAAAAACAATATTGTCTAAATTATGAATAAATATTAAATATTATAACCAGAAAAAAAAGCCAGCTAGACCCAGTTATACAACGCCGATTTTGAGCTGCTATAACTGTCCTTGACTTTCGGTTTTATTACGAAAATGCCAAAATATATATTCGAAACGAACACGTGGTGGCCATGCAATGATGCCCCAGATTGTGATTTTGGCTTTTGAACTTGAGCCACCTGCAAAAAGATCTATCAACAAGGGTCCTGAGCATGATGACATGCAGCTTAAATGGGACCTAGCATTCATAGGCAACTGGACATTACTCCAGGAGTTTGGAACAGAAGCCTAGGATGTCCTGTGATTACAACTTGAAAAAACTCACGAAGGACGCGATCTGGTCTGCATAGTAATATGTTTAGGAACCAAGGGCAAACTTGAACCACGACAGGTGTTCAACACACATGGTGCCACGTGAACCAGTAGGCAGTTGCCAGATAAGATCATTGGTTGAAGCATGTGCTGTGTTCTCTCAAATTAAAGGAGAGGGGGGAGACGACATTTCTGAATCTCTATGATTCCATGTTCCCACGCTGGACCGTACCGGGTCATCTGTACGTGCACACACGTGTCGTTCTTCGTAGTACTAGAAATTCCAGGGTGAGGAAATAAATATTAGGAAATCGGAAGGGTAAATGTGTCTTTACAGGAGGAGAAGAATCGTAGGTTCGTCGTGGTTCGGTGCGGGTGGGTTGGAGCTCACCATTCAAAGGTGGTAGGTGGGGCCCAACCAGTTGGCACGGAGACGCCGTACTTTGTACACTGGGAGAGAAAGCAGTAGTTAAAGGGGTGTTCTCGAGTGGTCTCGGTGAGTGCCCAAAGAGGCAACACATTCCGACAAAACTGAATTCCATTCTTAACCTTTTTTTCCTATTCTTTTTCAACCTTGCACTGTGTTTACATGTGGAACTGCCACGTGGATCCTACTTCCACAATTTTAATTTACCTATAGGAACTGAAGTGTCATTCGGCGAAATCGAGTTCTTTTTTTTTTTTTTTTATCAAAGCTTTCATTATATAAAAACACCGTACCGGTGGTATATTTACATATAAAAGCAAGGTATAAATATACCAATGAATGGAAAGACTTAGGGGCAAAGAAAACCCTAACAAATATTGAAGAAAATTCTAAAGACAGAACCTCTTCAACAATAAACAAAGTTTTGCAATTTAAAGATATAATCCACACAACATTAAAAATAGAAAAAAGATAAATAATTATATATACTAAAATAACAAGGGAATGCATGCATTTACAAAAGTACTTCAATGTTCACAAACTGTTAAATCATTTACTAGCACCTGCTATAAATGTTACTTTTATATTTAATACAACTAAAAACTACAATAGTTCAAAGTAACTTTTCTTAAAAATGTTAATTTAAATGTCTAAAATACATTTATAATAATAAAAAATATGAGGTTAAAAAAGTGCATTTTCCTTTTATTGGATGAAAGGAGGAGTTTCATTTAATATAGTAAGAAAGTGATTCTTGATTTATATATTTAATAGACGGAAGGCATTTTTCTAAATGGAATGTCTATAGCGCATTAACTAAGTATACCTACATAATTAATTATATTAATTTATTTGATATGCACATATTCACGCACGTGCCTTATAGGAGAAGCTGACGAGAAAAGGAATTAATGGGTTGAAAACGGAAAGGGAAAAAGAGAAAGGAGGGCGGCGGAGAACTTTTGTTGAATAGAAAATTTGTTGAAGATAAAGAGAATGAAGAGTAGTAAGACAGAGTCTAGACAAAGCTTCATAGTTTGACGAGGACAAGGAAAGTCATACAAGAAAATTGCACAAGAGTTCTTGTCAACTATTCTAGAAGTGGATGAATAAATATAGACGAGTATCTCCAACCATAAAAGACTAGATGGAAATTTATGTTTTTACTACAAGGTAAAAACACTTAGATTAGATGGAAATAATAATAATAAGCTTCAAAGACCTCACCAATAATAAATTTTTAACCAAACTCTGCAATTAGATTAGTTGGGATTATTATTTCAATGCTTCGTTTAGTAGCTCATTACATTTTTTTTTTCAACTTGAATTATCAATTAAATAACTTTAAAAAATCAATATTTTTTTTTTTTCTAGTTTTACAACTAAACTTACAGGTGGCACACGTAGGGATTGGGGTGCCTGAGATGATGGCCTACCACAAAGATAACTCAAAATTGGAGGCAAATGGAGTAACAACAATGTTATGATCTCTTCACAACAGCAATGGCAAAACAAGGGTTATGAGTGAACTCAAATGAGACCTTAAGTGAAGTGTCACCAACCCCAGCTTGGCAGATGACATTGAGGGCAACACGGTTGTGCTCGGCAATCTGCTCTATCTGTCTAAGCTCGTCCAGCCTGTCTGGCTCTCCAGAGAAACTACTTTTCAGCTCCTTCACAATCCTCTGAGCATCTCTGAAATAATTATATTTAGCTAGAGTCTGGACATGATAAGAGGAAAGATCAGTTAGGAAGACATGATGTGAGAAATGAAACTGAAAAAGAAAACCAAGTGCTGCTTCAAATGGCACTCGTACTCACAGAGAATCGGACGTTGATTGTAGATTCCTTGAATAAGTGGTAAGAGATTTGATCAGGAACATGAGCTCTTTGAAGAAGCTCAAAATGCTGAATAAATCTCTGGGAAGATGAACAGAACGTGTGAATAAAACTTGGGGAGGACGAACAGAACGTGAATAAATCTCGGGGAAGATGACACAACGCGAATTTTTTGAATGCCATCAACAATTTTAGACTTTCAACCACTGGAATTATCAGTTACCATGGCATACCTACTTCTTTTTCTTTTTCTTTTTCTTTTTTTTTCAAGAAAAACAAAACAGCTCAAACTGAAAAAAGATGAAGTTTACTGGAGTGGGTAATCACCTCTTCTTCAGTATTGAATGCGCTTGGTCTCTGAAAGGTGTTGCGTTCATTCCTCAGAGCAGCTAACATCTGCAGGGATTAAAAACAAATTGAAGTTGTATAAGAAATGGCAAATATCAATTTCTAGGATGGAAGGATTAAATGATAGTTGCAGTAGCATGTGCGTGTGCAAAAATACAGCAATAATTAGCAAAAGTTTAAGCAAAAAGTCTAGCTATACATTCTGTTTGCTTAGAGGAATTTCACAAGAAGCCAGCTATCAAAAGATGGAACAACCCATGATGATGGGATCCAAGTTTCAGAAGATAAAACCTTTGAGAACATATAGTTCTCATCCCTTGTGTCCTAATCAGAATTATGCTGAAAAACCATCAACTGAGAAACAAAATACATGTAAACAAAGAAATTTTTACCATTGTCAAGCCTTCAGAGAGACAAATGTAACACTGAAGCAGCAAGATTGAGGGTGAAATTCTTTGATCCTTAAGAACTTCCCTTGACAGATCTCGTCTCTTCTTACCCTTCCGCTTGGCTAATCAATGTTACAGATCAAGAATATCAAGCACATCCAATACAGAATTTAAGAAAACATATTTAACATGTTATCGAGCTAGAAACTGTGGCTCATTTTTATAAGCCATGCCTTGAGATAGAGTGAGGTAACCAACTCTGGTATGCTCAAGGGTGCACCCCTTAGCCCAGTTGATTGCTAGAGTTGCACGAGCTTTTGTCGACTCAACCAGTTTTTACCAAACATGCTTTCCCAATCCACACATAGTTCAATTTGGAAAATTTGATCATGCCTTTCGTCAAAGGGAACTTGAAGCCTTTGGCTGTTTACTCTTCCAAAGATTTCTTCCAACTTATGCCTCCTAAAATCGAATATTGGAACCAGCAAAGAACTGATTATACTGTAATTCTGACTCTAATTCTACAAACAATCATTTTTAACTATTATAATGTTAAGATTTCTATATATATTTGGAGGCGAATGAACATAGGCTTAAAAATATTAACTTATCATATCAATTTTTGTTGAATAAGGTAATTACCATAAGTAATCATTTTGTTTAAATTTTATTTTATGTGTCTTGCCTTTCCACATGAAGATAAAATGCAAATGTCAAAATGACTAAGTAAAACATTTAAGATAAAATTTTAGACAAGATATTTGAGATAAAATGAGAACCAATTAGGTTGACTTAACACATATAGTAAAGACTATTATGTTACCAATTAAGAAATCATAATTAAAGCTATTACATTGCCGCATATGTATATGTCTCCTCCTCAATGTGGCATTTTTGCACTAGTGATGGAGAATCTAATGATCACATGTTTTGTCATTCCACGGTTGCACCTCTTGTGGAGTAAGTGACCGTGCTTCGCAGGTAGAAAAAGTTTTGATTCCATCATCTATTGAAGACTGTTTTAATTTTCGCACACAATGGGTGGTTCTAGTAGGAGTAAGGAGGTGATGTTTATGGCTGCTTTTGCAAGTCCTTGGTGTCTTTGGAAGGAACAATAGGATATTTTAGAATGTAAGGATGAGATGTTGTAGTGGGAGGAGACTTGGTGTCTTCCTCATGGACTCATGCAGACAATGTTTCAGACAATTTCTCCATTTTGGATTGGTGAGGAGATTGGTCTAGATGCTTAAGTTGTTTCTAATTTTTGTTGTTAGTTAGGGACTTTTGGTTGTGTTGTTTTGGGGTGTTCCTAGGCTGTGTTGTTGCTGTTGCATTGTATTGGTTTTTATTCATTTTTTAGTAATCAAATATAATTCTTTGGTTCTTCTCAAAAAAATTGTATGGACAGGTAATTCAAGGAAAATTAGTAAATATAATTGTGGACTTAGACCTTGATATAGAGTAGAAGAAGAGGATTCATATATTTACTAAAGCGAGTAGCTCAATGGACCCATCAATGTTATGTGACCCAATTACCATTTCTTTTTTTTTTTTTTTTTTCATATCTCCTAAACTACCCTCCACCTTTATCTCATACCCCAAAACCCTTTCTTCTTCTTCTTCTTCTTCTTCTCCTTTTCTTCCTTCCATATTTTGTACAGAAAATGTTATATGGATGTTGCAGTTGCAACACCGAACTAGGTGTTGCAAATAGCAACACTCAATTCTTTCCTTTAAATGCAGAAGGAAAAAGATAGAGAAGAAAAAAAAAAGAAAAAAAGATATTGAGGTATGGGATAAGGATGAGGGGTAGTTTAGCAAATGTTTTTAAAAGAACGTTATTGGGGTCCATTTATAACATTGACAGGGTCAATTTAGCTGCTTTTCTTACTAAAATCAATATATCGTAATCTTTTTTTTTTTTTTTTAAGTATTTTTGCTCCTTATGCCCCAAATACTATGGCCCATCCCCTTCAATACACCTTGAGCCTTGCAACTATTTTGCTAATTTCTACGGCCTAAATATTGCTAATTAATAATCAAAATATCATATGATTCGTCCTCTAGGAAAACAGATTTTCTTCGTCCCACAAGCATACCCTATTGTACTCATGACATTCTCATTTTCAGGTTATCCTACTAGTAGAAGGACCATCAAAAATGATATGATGATCCAGAAGAACAGGATTCAGTTCCTACCTCTTTCTCCTCTTTGGGCATTTCATTATAAAGTATGAACCATCAGGGTACTAAAAGTTACCTGTTGAAGAACTGATAGACAAGCAAAAGAAATCATGGGAAACAGAGGCATACTAACCTGCATCACTACTCATCACTGCCTTCATTTGAGCTTTTTCTGAAAGCTTGATCAAGACAACATACATAAACCAGTATACCATGCAGTATTCACTGGGAGAATAAAGCTCCAGCTCAAATCCCAATGTAAGGAAACGATAAGCAATCCAGTATGTTTGTTCCTCTGCCCAAATAAGTAGATGTTTTGACAGTTTCATGCATACATTCTGCAGAAGCAGTTAATGTAGTAAAGCAAATGGCCAAGCTACAAAGTTTCTGCATGCTAGTGACATAATATGATAAGTAATCCAAAGTTCAACGTCCCAATAGGGAGTAAAAGATGATCTAATAACCAAGTGATATCTATGTGGGTAATGATAGCGAACACAATTGGCCTTGTGGCATTTTCAACTTGAAGTAAAAAGTCAATTGAACAAATGATTCATGACTTTTTTTTTCATTTTTTAGCAAAAACAAATATAATATCATCATACTAAAAATGATCATGACACTTCAATTACCTTAGAATGCGGCAAACACCTTGCAAATTGCACAAAAGAAAATTTAGCAGATAAGTCACCATGTCCAGATGGTGCACATGCAAGTAATATTCCAGGAAGAAAACTCTCAATAAATAATCTCCTGGGTCCTAATGACTATGCAAATGTCATCCTTTCTAGTGACACATTGATGTGACCCTCTTCATGTACATGCAGATGGCTTCTCTTTCCATAATTACAGGTTATAAAAGATAAATATATACCTCATTGACAGAAACATTTGAAACACCTCCAAATTCTTGATTCAAAGCCATCTCCAGCTGTTAAACCAAATGAATGAACTCAGTCCAAAGGTACATTTTTCTTTGTTAATCAGCACAGAGAGATCAATATCCAGACTACGCCTACAACAGAATATAAATAACAATCAAATGAGCGTGTTATTCTTTATATGATGATTTTCACCTACAAATTCCTGCCAGGGAATCAGTTAACAAGTGGGACACACCCAGCAAATTCTTATCATCACTCATGATTAATCAGAAATACCAATATGAAATCTAAGAATGTCATCACTTATAGCTTGAGGTGGTAATCAGTTCTACGTCCAACAAAGAAAGGGGGGGAGAGAGAGAGAGAGGGTTGTGGTGTTGGGGGGAAAGGGGGGTCTTCATTTCGAAGTCTTTGGTGGTTTATAGCATCCCTTTCTGCAGGTGCCCTTTTTTTTTTTGCACACACAATTCAAGGTTGGGAATTAAAACACCTTTAAGTTTTGGGAGGGCCAATCGCTAGCTCCAAACCCCTATCTAATACCCTTCTCTTTTTGCAAGTATACTCATTATGTAATCATCTCATTACCTTAAAATGGAACTTACATCTTAGCAGGCATGTTATGGAGTACAAGTAGAGACTGAGCCATCTCTTTCCTTGACTTGCCCAACTATTTCCTGGTGACATGAACCATGTTACGCTATGGTCTCTAGGTGCATCAGATACATTCACCCGAAAATCATTATTCCAAAGCCATATGGAAAGGCCGACTATAACTGCTTGTCCTATTGCTTAATGTGTATAGAAGGTGAATATCCTATCCAAAGTAAGTGTTTGGTGGGTTGTTCAATTTAACAAAGTTAAATACATGGAAGTTCTTCTTCAAAGGAGATGCTGACTATTTCCCACAAGTGTGTTATGTCTTCAAGAAGGTGAGTCTACCAGTCATCTATTCTTCAAATGCAGATATATAGGGAAGATTTGGGACTTTGGGAACATGCCATGCAAATAAATGCAAACAACCATGGAACATACAAGAAGGATTATCAAGGTGTCACTGCCCAGCAGTATAGGTGTCACTGAATCTTTTGCTAGTATGTGGATGATTTGATTGGAGAGAAATGGGAGGATTTTCTATGATGCCAGCAGGGCCAAGGAGTCAATTTAGGAAGGGGAGGATTTTCTAGCTGGGTGCTTGTGTCTCCATGGTCTAGGGGGCATTTTATTTCAGATTGGCTTTCTAAATGGGAATCACGTATGGTTTAGTGGTCTGGATGAAAGTATATGGACATATGGGGGCATGTTATCTGAATTAAGGTGGTTATCCATGTGTTGTGCTTATACAACTTTGACCAACCTGACAGCAGATATTTAACACATTAAGTAAATAAATAAGTCACGAAAAATTCAGTTTAAATTAGAAAAACAACCTACCATTTATAAAGTGACCATAAACTTGAGAGTTTTTCCATTCATTTTGATATTTAACAAAACCGTAAGTAGATCTTGATTCATATATATTAAGCACTTCACAATTTATGTGGGACTTCTAAAGCACATACAGCAAATTGTTAAGTGATAAAACTAATATAATATTTCAAATAGGTTGAAGATTTATGATTCAATTAATCATTGAGTGATTCTCAAAAAATGCTATTCACTTCTCATATCAAATTGGAATCTTTCTACTTCGTTCCATTGGCTCTATAATTTTTTCCCATTTTCGTATATCTTATTTATATTGGTTTATAATTAAGATACTGATCTTGGTGCAAATGCAACCATGCAATAACAGTGATTGCTCTACTGTAACCAAGAGATCACCGGTTAAAATCTGAAATTGTTAAAAAGGTAAAGCTGTGTATGGTATCCCTCCCCCAAACCCCACAATGGTAGGAGCATGGTCCAGTAATATGCTCATTTTTTGTCAGTTTGTAATTTAGTGGTAAGTTGAAGAAGTTTGATAGAACTTGAGATAAATTTAGACTTTCCATTCCTCTTAATAGATGCACTATAAAGTAGGAAAATAAGGACTTCAATGGGGGCTCAAGGAATGACCTTAAAAAATCAAACTAGATTCTAAGGCTGGTGAGATTGGAATAAATTTGTCTCCAGGATCTAAAACTCAGTTTTGGAAGACAAAGGGGTAGATAAATATAAAAAAATAAAAAATAAAAAAAAGAAAAGAAAAATGGATAATATATACAAAACTCTTCACAACATTTGATATGCATGTATTCAGCTTTGGTGGCCTTCAATAAAATACACTTGACATGATGAGGGCATAAGAAACTTATATGAAAAGCAATTTTGCATCAGTATGTATGTCTTTTGGTATATCCATCTACAAAATCAATGATGCCTTAAAAAAGACCAAAATGCACCTGCATATAGCATGAAGAATAAAAACTAGCTCAAAACACTCTCCCTGTACTGTAAGGGTCCTTACATAAAGAATGCGATGTCATGAAGTACAGTCAATTATATCAACAGCACGTATTTTCAAAGTTTTAGTATAACAGCAATAGCTATTTTAGTCCAACTTACTTTATCATAGTAGCAACATGTGCATGCGATATGTGTCTGACACTTAAAATTTTAGAAGATTCATCTAAAGCTTCTAAGAAAGAAGAGAGAATAGAAAAAAGAAAAATAAAGTCCAATGGGTGAGAATTCACTTAAATGGGCAAAAATAGAAAAGAAATAAGCAACTGAGAAGAATACAAAAGAAGGAAATATATATATATATATAGGCTCAGCAACAAACATATCCCTACTAGTACCAAGATCCAAATCTTGGAACATTTTTACTGAGTCCCAATATCCTATAACAAGAAAACAAGAAATACCACCTAGATATGTACCCCACACCCAACAAAAAATGCCCAAGTCGAGGTAATATAGACTCCCCATGTATAGTTTGATCAAGGTTTATTCTACAAGAAGCAATAGCAAAATGCTATCTCAAAGTCATCTTACTGGATCATAAGAACTACTCTTTAGTGCCTATTATTAGGTAATTTCATTAAGAACCAATACTGATTATTGATTAACAACGCCATGTGTCTTGTCATGGCCATCAATATCCATAGAGGAATAAAAATGAAAAAGCACTAGTGTTAACCAGATGCAAAGGGAGTAGAAATGTGAAACCATAAATGAAACAAATTTGTGTCAAGTTAAAAATTGATACCTGCACGGAAGTTACATTCCAGTCTTGCAGAATCTTTCCTAGTTTCCGCCTTTGCCATGCCACATTCGTGCAGAGAATTTTAAGCAAGTTTATTAGCAGCTGCATAATACATGTGCAAATAATGAAGAACAGACTGAAACAATACAAGTACTTGCACAAACTTAGCAAGTACAAAGTTCTTAATGCAGTTGCATGCTACACTTGCATAGAATTTGGGATCAATATGGACCAGTTGAGAGGGACCCATCAATAGCATGTATTTGAAATGACATAATAATGAACACAACAATTCAGTAATGGAGTCATCAAATCTTTCCAACGTGTTCCAATAGCCAAAAGATGCAACAAACAGATCAAACAGTTGTAATGATCATAACCTATTCTTCCATGAGTCACAGAAACAAAAACTAACACATAGAACTGGTAAACCAGTTTTCACTTTCAAACGTGTAAGATATTTACCTGTCCAAGCTGTATAACAAACTCATTCTTCTGAATTTCATAGTCTTTTATAATTTCAGGTAGCACAGCAGCTTTAGAGATCACATCAAAGATAAAATCCCGTCCATAAAGCTTGCCATCTTGAACCAGTAGAACCTGTTCATCAGTTTAAGAGTGCCAATAAAAAATGAGAATACTTGAAATGGAAACGACAAACAAATATTGACTTCATACGCAACATAAGTAAGATTTAGTAGGCCATTTCAGGTGTACTTGTTTCCTGTACAACAGTTTTTTAACTTTTCCATCTATTATGTGTGTGCATATGAACCATAGAGTTAAAGCAAGATGCGCCACGTGGCAAAGTGTTTCGGGTGTATTATATGATAGGTACATACCATTTAAGTTAAAAGGAAAAAACCTATAGAGTTGCTATTAGGCTGAACAAGCTAGCATATCCATCTTAGCATTTGCGTTTTGTTGCGCTTAGTGTGTACATGAGGTAAAATGTTAGAAAGAGAAATGAGCATATGTAGGAAATGGTAGGAGCAGCACCAATTAAAGATTAATGAGAGAGAAAAACCTCCAGTAGTTCAGAGTCGTACAGTGTAGGACTTTAGATGCACCAATCAGGAAAGAAACTGGTTCACACTAGATGGCATTAATAGGGATAGAGGTAGAGACCAAAGATAACATGGACAGAGAACTCAAGAATGACCTAGCTATCTGAAATTTGAATTTACACATAGAGCTTGGTAGAGTTGATGACAGGAAGTAGGTTCAAATAGTTGACCCCCATACAGCTTGGAGAAAAGCTTAATGGAGTGAGATTGAGTTCATTCTCCGTGTGTGTCTACATATATACAATTCCTTTTTATTAAAAGAAAACACATGTAAAACACTACTCAAAACATTCTGAAGGAATCAAACATCACAAAAGTATGTTACTATATCACAAACCAAGAGTATCCAATGCACAATAAATGTGACAAATTCCTGTATCCTAGACGTGTGGAGACCTCTGCAGGTAAACATCTTAGGTAGGAAAACATCAGGCATAGAAACTAGCTGGTTTTATTGCAGAGAGAATTTGGAACTAATCTCTTTTGGAGAAATTGAGGGATCAGTTTTCATTAGTAATTCCAATTC
Organism: Tinospora cordifolia; assembly: GCA_030144865.1. Taxonomy (NCBI): domain Eukaryota; kingdom Viridiplantae; phylum Streptophyta; class Magnoliopsida; order Ranunculales; family Menispermaceae; genus Tinospora; species Tinospora cordifolia. Next base: position 7,930 of record JAJIYU010002922.1, on the reverse strand, counting down.
CAAAGAAGCACTGAAATCTAGATCAAGGACTTCAATAAGTGAGATTTAGAAACACACTGCATGATCTGATCTCATTCTCTTGGAAGTAAAATGAAAGGGGCAGCCTACAAATAAAGAGAAAAGGAGAAGGGCAAGAATGGATGTAAAGGAAATGAAATAAGCCTATCTAATTTTTTCCCAGTTCTCTAATTCTAAACTGACATGAAAAGAAAAATTACAGGCAAACCCTTGCTTTTGCTGATGACAACATCAACTAGTCCATAAAGAAGCACTTTCTGCATCAAGAAAGGTGATTCATGAGATGTGGGTTCAAAAGAAACATAAGCTGGAAAAAATCCTCATGCAAAATTAATAAAGACAATGTTTTTACCCTTGACTAAAAGCTAAGAGATTGTTATATATTCCCATATTCTTTCTTAGTTCAAGTCCATAATAATCTCTCCCACATTTTTTTGCTTCTATGTTGAATTTTACTTAATTTTGTCAAATTTTTGCATTCTTGAATTAATGCATAGAAGTTCAACGAATTTCAGGAAATTTTCAAACCATGCCAACTGGTACCTATCTCCACGATGTTGTGTTCTATGTTTTCAGGGAAAGGAGAGTGTAGAACATCTATTTTTGGAATCTAGGTGGGCAAGATTGTACAGAACAATGACTATTGAAGACGACTTGCTCAACCCTAACAATACCATCATTAGAACATCGTCAAGAAGGCAAATCACGTGGCCTTCCATGCATTGTGGTGGGAATATGGGTGGAGGGAAATCAAACGATTTTTGGACTTTGCTTGGAATTCAACATCTTATGGGATAATATTAAAAGGGCCACCAGCTTATGGATTTATGCAGCAGATATAGCCAATGGTCTGTCAATGTCAGATTGGTTTTTTGACTGGGGGCTGTCATATGAATTATAACTGGTTGCTGCCGTAGGGAGTGAGGGGACTTTTTGATGCTTTTGCAGTGTCCCTCATTATAAACTAGACTTGTGTAGAGACATATATGGCAATGCTTTAATGGCAAGGTTGTTTTAATAATATTGGTTTCTTCTTTTGAAAATTAAAAAAAAATAACAATTTGATTACGAGGGACCTCCACCACACTTTTGATTCACGATTTTGACAACCCTAGTTGATACTTTCCGTTCATAAACATGAAAAACCAATTGAATTATTCAGAATGGTCCCAAATCATGGCTATTGCTTCCATTTAACTGCAGTGGTGTGAACTGTGTGCATCGGGTACACCTTCTTACTGTAGGATCTCCATGCAACATCTTATCATGAAAAACTTACAAGAAAATCATGCCGGTATCCAATGAGAAACTGATATATTACAAGTGTAGCTAGCTTAAAATTAGATGTTTGTAGAAACTGATATATAAAAAGTGTAGCTAGCTTAAGATTGCTTTAGACAGTCACATGTACAAAAATATGTGTGTATGTGTGTGTGTGTGTGTGTGTGTGTACAACCCCTTCAAAATTAATGACAGGTAACTGATTCATTGGAATTCTGCAGAGGACTTAAAATCTTTGTACTGCCAATTGAATGAATGGTGAATAGTTGGATTTATGAGTTCAAATTAGTATTCTTACAGGGCTAGATAGGTGCATACTAATCATCACCAAGATTTAACTGACTGTTAAAAATGCCTATATGGAATTATAAGCGTAGAAGGAGATCAAGATAAATTATGGCAAAAATAAAGTAAAAGACAACAAAAGGAAAGCAATCAAAAAGTGGGAAAAGATAAAAAAGCAAAGGCAGCAATCTAGCTCTTATTTTCTCTAAGCAATAGAAATCCACCTACACATCAGAGTTCTCATCTAATTTTTTAAGCAACGAGATATCATTAAAAATGTTCAAAACTAAAGAATAAGAGAGAACCAAAAGCAAATGGGTATAAAAATTTGGTCTTTGAACTAACCTGCAGATGAGCTCTAGCAACCAGATCTGGTTTATGCTTTTGGAATTGAACCAAAAATTGCAGAACACTTCCTAAAAATGGATCCAATGAGAAGGAACATATAAGGTCTAGATCATTAAGGAGCTTCTCAAAATACTGAATAGCCTGGCAAAAGAAAAATAAGCATTTCAACATTAAGAAGCTCATGGTTTCTAATCAATCATAGAGGTGCTTATCAAAATACTCAACAAGCTAAACAGAAGGGAAATAGGAATTTACAAAAAAAAAAAAGGAAGACTATCACTTAAGTGAAAACATTAGTAACCGTTGAAAACTTCACCTCCTTCCAGCTGAGAATTCTAATTGCACGAGGAGGAGTAGGAGCCGACAATTTACTATTCAAGCTAGCATCAAAACCTATAGGTTGACAACCCGAAGCAGTAGTTGCATCTTCAACATCATAAACTTGACAAGATCCATGCACATTTGACCTAAGGAACTCCAAGGACTTGCCAATGTATCCTAATTCAGATAAGCAAGAGGCTATATGTTTCCTTGCCAACTCCAAGCCTCTTCCTTGAAGCTTCCTCATACACATGAGAACATGATAAAAGTGCTGAGCAACAAAGTGCATAGTCAAAGTATTAGGAGCAAAAACATGGCAAACATGAAAATCAATAAACAATATGGCATTTTGGTGATGATAACTTGCATAACAGAAAACTAAGGTGAATTATGATGCTCAATATGAGCCACGCATAACCAAAAAAAATATAATGGTCAAATAGGAAGAGAGAAATCATAATTGATTGGACCACATGCCCCAAACAAATCACATGACAAACTCAGTAATAGAATAGTTGTTGCTCCAGTCATTATTTTGCCACTTCATAAAATTAAAATAATAATAATAATATTAACAAAAGCATAACTTTAGGCTGTGTTTGGTTCATGATCTAAGAACTATAACCCAAAAAAGTTAAAACTCAAAAAGCAGCATAGTGTTATTTCCTGAAAACAGCTCATTTTCTTAGTAATTTTTTAGAAAATATTTTTGGGTTTTGACGAACCAAATGTGTTTCCATATTTCCAAATTTAATATACAGAAAAGTATATCTGAATCTCAAATCAAATGCAACCTGAGTTATCTACTCTTGTGAATTGCATATGCTAAATTATCAAAAAGCAGAAATATGTTGTAGACCCAAGTTAGGACACCCCCAACTAGGACAAGAACGGGTAAAAGCTCAACAAATTTGTTGCAGTCAACGAACAAGTTATGGATTCAAGAAAAATTAATTTAAAAACACAAAACCGTCCCAATAATGAAGAAAACAATTGATTAGGCTGTACATTTATTTCATTTAGAGTGCCTGTATCTGTAAAAAAGTCAAGATTCTTGGCTGTATTGCTGCACATAAAAAGCTCAACGCAAATGATATTCTTTAAAGGAGTCTTCTTATCCTTTATCCCCAAGCTGGTGTTGCTAATGCAAGGATGGAGCAGAGTCGACTGAGCACTTGCTTGGAGAGTGTGCCTTTGTTGGAGGATTGAGGATAGATGGCTGGTGAAATGTCTAAATTATACGTAGTCCTACAAGGCATTCCTTGGAGCTTTCCCCAAGTGTTATGCTAGTGTCAAAGCTGAAAAAGTAGTGGTTTTTGCTCTATTTTAGTGTGTTTAGAAATACAGGGAAGCTCTAGAATTTTTAATGATGTAAACTCTAGAAATTTTTATGATGTACATGGTGAGGATGAGCAAATGCAGAGTAATTCAATGTTTTATTTCAGCTGTTGGGTCAGCAATAGCAAACTGCCCTTGGGCTAGGCTGTGGGGGTCTGAACTAGAAGTTGAGATTCCATTTTGTGTACTCTCTGATTACTTGCCTTAGAGGACAGCTCTTCCTCTAAAGTCATTTTGTGCCTGGCCATTAGCCATTTGTATTGTTCTTTTTATAAATATAATTATCTAGTTTCTCATAAAAAATTAACTACTACTAAACAACAAGAACCCTCACGTGAAACATTAAGAAGTCTAATCATTGTAGATACCATGGATAGGCCCCATCTTATCGATAATTGCAACAGATGGCAAAGAGTTCAGCACATGGGAGCATAATATAGCTGCGCAACAAGGGACCAATCAAGTATCAGTCCCAACACATGCTAAGTGCTAGAAATAACGCTCACTCACACAATCCATATGCTGCATGTCCATGCAATATTCCACAAAGCAAACTAAAAATAATTTTGCCGGAAAATGAGAAGTTAAAGCATCCATTCAGGTTCTTATGAAATGCAAAGCCATTAATTTTATTGAATTAGAGAAAGCTGAACAAGAAGAAACAGAAATGGCATCAGGGAACTGAAAAACATAAAAGGTATAGACTGGGCTGAAAAGAGATGTTAATATAATGCATCAGAAGGACAAAAGAAAATATACAGATTCCCAGGAGAATACCAATTGTTTATGTTAACAGAACTAAATAGGCAGAAAGAGTACACAAGGGGTAAGACCTTACGAAAACGTATGCGGCTCAGTAAAGCTTTGCAATATCCTTCCTCCAGATCAGGCTTTGTTTGTAATGGCTCAATATCTGCATTTAACGTGCAATCAATAAATGAAGAGCATATTTGGAGGATAGCAGGCAATTTTACTTGTTCAACTCAAAAGCTCCATCGAGAGTCAACAGGTATAAACAGCCAATAATAAAGATCACTAACAAAACTAACAGCAGTATCGGCAGAATATAGAGATGAAAAATACACAACCATAACCAACACCTCATCTCAAACAGTCATTACCATGAAGAATAAACATATGACTATCAAGATATTGCCTGCAACAAGAGGTAAATTTCTTGAGGGTGACTGGTGAATTAAAAGTCCCATGTCTCAAGTGTAATACTTATTCCCTTATAGATCTGTTGACAGACATGTAATGGACCATGACAATCTTTCCAAAAGCTGGTGGAATATTCCAAGTCATTAGGATCAATTTGTACACACGTATATTTTCAATTTAGTTTTTATCACAGATTAACTTTGTTTTTCATTTAATTGGAAATGAATAAGCCTCAATATCCAATAGACAGAATGGAGGGCGATCAGTAAACTACGAATGACAAACGGTGGCTATCGGACCGACGAGAGCGCAACAGCGAGATCAATACACAAGACAATATCCAGCCATCACGAGAACGAGGAAGGAGACGCACAATGGGAGCCATGGACGCACAGCTAATAAATGTGGATACGCACAACAGTGTACTAGGATGACTAACGAACATCCATACGTGGACTGCGCAACGTGGAAAAATATATTATTTCCGAAAACGACAACAAAGGAGGAAGAGGGATGGACGTCGGTTCAACAAAAGCGAAGAGGAAGCAGCTATTCACCAAAGCATCGACCTGTAAAGCAGGTAACTAGTTACCAAAAGAAGCAATTAATTCCTTACCGAGGTGGCCAACATGATAAACACAGGATGGTGAAGACGACAAATGGGGAATGGGAGTATGTGTCATTTTCCATAAGATATAAGTTTTTCTCGATATGTCACTCTAGAGACTCCAAAGAGATAATATTGCAGGAAGTCACACAAACTCACCATTTCTACATAGTCGTGACAAAGGAGGTGCTAAACTGGGTGAAAGGCAAACTTGAGAAGGCTCTGAACGAAGGTGAAACTATGCAAAAAAATAAGTGTTTTCAGGAGTGTTGGATATAGTTTAATCATGGAGGTGCTAGTGAATGAAAGAGGACGATTCATCAAGTTGACGAAGATGATCTAAGGCCAACACGAGAGCCTAGTCATCCCGGAAGAGCAGACAACAGAAGCTTGGAGGAACCTCTGGAAGGCATTAGATATAGTCGTTAAAGAAGTGGCGGATAGACAAACAAAGGAGGTGAATAGCAACCGAGTGCAAGCGCAAGGCCAGAAAGGAAAGGAGGACCTAATAATGCATGACAAAAAGGAGAGTAGGAATAGGGGACCCTGACACCATGACCAAGATGGGGTGAGATGTCTTAGGAAGAATGTCAATGTCGTAACTGGAAGGCAAGTGGAGGTACATGAAGGAAGTCAAAACACTATTCCATCTACTTCGACGAAAATCAGAACGACTGACGAAACGCCATAGAAAGTCATAGAGCGATCAGTTAGGCAACTGTTGAAGAAGGAGATACATATCAGTCGAATGGATGTGGCCACAGGCATTATGATTTATTGCCAGGATGACACAGATATAAAAACCCTACGAGCGGAGAAGTACTAGACGCTTCTTGGTGGCTTCTACATCGACGAATGGTCTTAGAAGACTATTGCACTAGGAGCAAAAGTGGCCTGCCGAAATAGCTGGCTGGGGATTAAAGGTATAGCACCAGCAAACTGGAACATCTATACTTTTGGAAAGATTGGGGAGGTGTGTGGTGGCCTACTAGATATTGCGACAATCACTAGCTCTAATTCGTCAATGGAAATGGCAATTTTACAACTACGAGGACATGATTTAGGATTCTTGCCAAAAGAATTCGATATTTACGATGATCAAGGTGTTCAGGAACTGCAACTGGTTGAAGTTGAAAGGAATTGGGGCATGGAGATCAAGGAGCTCCGGCTTCAACTATTGGAGCAGTTTACCGAAAACCACGAGGGACGATTGACAGACATTGGCCGATGGCAGTACAGTGACCAGCGCAGCGAGGAAGTCGAGATCGAAAGCAGTGAGGACGGTGGCATGGATTCTGAGTCAGAGGACCAGATGGGGATGCAAGCAAGTAATTCAGGTGGCATTACAGGGGAGTTGGTCAGAAGAAGCCATGATGAGTGTCCAGTGGCCAATGCCCGAACGACGAGACACAGTGGTAGTCAAGTCACAATTAATGAACGTGATTATAGTTCCTTAAGTAGAGATGGGGTAAATATTATCATAGATGGGGGGAAAACACAAGGTGGGTCAAGCCGTGAAGACTAGATCCACATACCAAAAAGCACAAGTAAGGTGGGGCCCAACTCGTGTCACCCAAGTTGAGTGGTAAGTCTGGATGGGCCCACCGCTAAAGCCAATATTGTGGATAGGCCCAACAAAGGAGGATGCGAGGAAGTGGGCTTAGATTCACGAGTGAATATGGACAGACTAAAACTCCAAGTATACCGACGGGCCAGAGATGGACAAGAATGAGATAAATTTGGGGTCTTAGCCCAATGGGAAGCCCAATTGGGGGAGTGCAAGGCGGATTCGAATACGGATTCTGATTATCAAGACTACCTGAACCAGACCGAGTCGAAGCGAGTTCAAGATACCCCTCACACTAGTACAAAGATAGGCTCGATGCATAGGATAGCACAGTGCCTGCATTACAACCAAACTAAGGTGTGTACCCTTCACTCAGACTATTCTCCCTCTATTTCTTCAGTTGGCTCGAAGGCATATGCCTCGAGCTATATACTAGCTACGAATAGAGAAAGTATGGACAGAGGAACACAACAAAGTAAGGCGACATCAATGCACACGAATGACCTTTTGTAGGGGGAGAAAGCGATGATTGGGGGGTACGATGACAATGCTTTGATGAAGGCTAATCATGAAGTAGAATATGAAAAAGTCAGAGACTTCCTGCTATCCATCAACACGCAACAAATTGTTGTTAAGTAGTTGGTTGAAAGGAGAAATGGTTGATTCAATTTCCATGAAGATTCTAAGTTGGAATATTTGGGGATGCAGTTCCAAAGAGAAAAGGCAGACCATCAAGAGATCTCTAGCTACTCCACAAGCAGATTTGATTAACTCTTCAGGAAACCAAAAAGGTTGCAGTCGACCTAAATTTGGTAGTTGATCTTTGAAAGAAGAGGTTTGTTGATTGAGTGGTGCTTCCGGCTGAGGGTGGGGGGGGGGGGGGGGGGGGGGGTGTTGTCTGGGATAGGTGACTTGAAGGTTAAGTTTTACATTACAAAATTGTTTTAATGTGATTACACTGGTTTAACTTTGGTTGTTTTTATTATCAATGGCTTTCCTTATGC
>JAJIYU010002921.1:0-28707 GCA_030144865.1 Tinospora cordifolia | reverse complement strand
ATAAAAAGAAGTTAAATATATTTTATAATTAATTACTAAATAATGAGCCTTAAAATATGATAATGCTTAATTATAAGATAACAAATTTAATGTCAAAATGAGCATTATCAACCATCATTATCAATCTACCACTCCACGTGAGATGTGTCGTCAGCCCACTCTTGGTACATCACGAAATCAACATCATGAGGTTGTACCTCTATGATCTCAGTAAGCAAAATCGGCTGGGCTCTTATCTGTGCACTGACTGTGGTCTCGGTCAAAGTCTCATGGATACTAATCACTATCACATAATCAATCATCCTCCACTCCTAAGATATATATCTAGCCACACAAGCAGTTTCGACCCGTACTCTACTAAGTGCATCAACCACTACATTGGCTTTCTCAAGATGGTACTCAATGGCGAAGTCATAATCCTTAAGCAGCTCTATCCATCTCCTCTGCTTCATATTTAGGTCATTCTGTGAAAATAGGTACTTGAGGCTCTTATGATCAGAATAAAACGTAAAATGCTCGCCACACAGATAGTGTTGCCAAATGTTGAGTTGGAATACTACTTCTGTCAATTCTAGATTATGCACAGGGTAGTTCCTTTCATGAACTTTCAGCTGTTGCGAGGCAAAAGCAACAACCCCCTCACCTTGCATCGACACACACTCAAAGCCTATCCCACATACATCTGTATAGATTGTCAACTCACGGCCTGGTTCGGGTAGCACAAAAACTGGCCGCATATGAGGTTCTAGTTGCACTGGTGATTGTACTTATGTTTAAGTAGGCACCGACAACTGTGGTAATGCCAATGACCGTAGAGTCTACACCACTTGTTCCACAAGTCCTGGAGTAATTGCCAATCTCCCTTCCTAAGAAACCTCTGTTATCAAGTGCAGGATTACTAAAGTTTCTTAGGTCATTGCCACCCTCGACGTGCTCTCACCACCTAGTACAGTCTCACCTCTTGCCGCTTGACATGAACAATAAGTCAAGAATGTAACTCGGCGTTCCATGATCTATTCATGTTAAGTTGAAGAATAATGTTTATTTTATATGTATACATCTATATATAGCTATCTTCTATTTTCTTCCGGTATCGTGACCCATCTTACTGAGTACTACTTCCTATACACCCATGCTATTTCGCATTTCTCGTGTTAGGGTGACTTTAGGTGCATAGTCTCTAAGTTTTCGATTTGTCTCAATTGTCTAGGGTTTTATGCTTCTAAGTCGGTAGTATTTCGTATGTTTTTGGGCACAAGACTTTGGGTTATAACACTTAAATAATCAAACTACATATAAACAAATAATAATCCAACAACCAAGTAAACAATACACGCTAGCATAATGCAATCCTGAAGCTTCCATCTGTGCTTTCAGGTCCGTGTGCCCCATCCCACACTCGCCCTTCCACACAGACTTCCGCCCAAAATTAAATTACACCCAAACAATGGTGCAAGCGTCTCGATATCCATGAATGCAACTATCCCAGCATTCTTAACTGGGCCCTTGGCTAAAAATAGTGCGACAGTGCAACCACAGACGTTTCTAAGGCTGACGCAAGACCCACCATACTGTACTGCCCCATCCCAGTACAATACAGTGCGTACGAGTCCAGCTAAAGAAATCGTTCACTCACCAAATATGGTTCGTCATTCTCCAAATCCAGGATTCCTCCGTATCTCCAAATCCAGGATTCCTCCGTATCTCCAAATCCCTATGCATCCCATCCTACATATAGACTAGAGATATAGGTTCATCCCGAACTCGGGTCTTGACCAAACAAGTGTGCGTTCAGACTCATGATCAGTCTCTAACCTATGCCCTAAAGTCTTTTAATTTATTTATGATCCACTGTGCTCCCAGGACAACACCTGATCTCTACCTAGACTTATGGTCACATTACTTCACTTGACCTGATATCTTTCAATCGAATTGCCAAGTTGACTTCATAAAACTTCTATGTGACATCATCACCTCGAGTCACACCTGCGACTATAACTTAAACACGTTTGACATCACCCTAGTCTTTTCCTAGACTTCTAGCCACCTAACATTAATTTCTATCCAGTTTAAACAGTTATTTGTTTCTTGTGATGCCATCATGTCAAGTACTGTCATCATAGGTCCTTTTTGAATGATAATGAAACCTTCTACGGACCTCTAATCAACATAAAGGTAATCCCTCGGGTACGTACTTTCGCAGAAGAAAATCTAACCAGATCAACCCTTCAGGGACCTTTACCCTAAAAGCAGGTCAACTATCAGAAATCATTATCTCTTCTTGGGTCGCATCAATAACAGTACTCAATCCTGTTGGCATCACTTACTTTCCTCTAGACTTCTACCCATGCTACCCTTTTTCAAAATCATACTCAAGAAAATTCATTTTTTCGGTGAAATTAAATCTGATGAAATTCATTTTCAGTGAAATCATATCCAGTAAAATCTACAATTCAGTGAAAATCAAATACAGTGAACTCAAGTCTAGCCCAGTGTATCATACTAAGCTCTGATACCATATTTGTAATACCCCAATTTTTGGCTGGACTTCCGTTCACGTTTTACCTCACGTGTGGATCGTCGCCCGTCGAAAATCGAGATACTACTAAAAGTTTTTCTTTTGTCAAAATATTTTCTTCAAAATCAAGTTCAAACCTTTTGTTCTCAAGTTAATGTCTATAAAGATATTCTGTGCAAGATAGAAAATCACAATAAATTTTACCGAATAAATTATAAGCAATGCGGCAAAATACTTTTAAAACTATTCATTTAAACCAAAATCGTTACACAAGGAAAGCCATTGAAAGATAAAACAATAGAAGTTAAACCAATGTAATTACATTAAAACAATCTAGTAAAAATACATAAAGTATGACTTCCAAGTCGCCTATCTCGGACGACTTCCCCATAAGGTGTCCAACCAAAGTGCGAGTCTTCTGATGTAAGTCAACATATTCTATGTCCAGGTGTACCTGAAAGATAAAGTGGGTGTGAGCTCGAAAGCTCAGTGGATCGATCCTACACATCACATGCATTATATAGACCCAATCCAAAATATTACACACACTTTCAAACATTAGGCGTTCAAACATTCATTTGTTTTAGTTATACTCTAAGACCAGAAGAGGGTTGAGATGCCTTTCGGTATTCCCTGTGATTCAATCCAATCTCAGAGGTTCCAGTAACCATCTAAAATCAATCGACACTCACATCACAGCCTAAGATAGTGTACTTATCGCGACTCATACCGTCTCTTGAAGTCTTTGAGTTGTCACAGTTAGCTCCAGGTGGGAATACCTAAGATCCGCCTTATAGCTCAACAATCTCAAGCAGTGACATATAGGAGATGCCACTTCGATCCGCTTCAGGCTCGTTAATCGTACCGGTACGTGGATTCTTAATGAACCATCATCTTATTTTTAGTTTTACAAACAATTTCACTCATGCCAACCATTCACGCATATCATGGAAAATAAATCAAATAGTGTAGGCTATTCTCATAAGTAAATAATGAAATCTAAATGCATGATTTCCTATTAACGCATGCCATAGATAAATAAAGCAAAATTTAAATGAATCGTCACACTATCATCCAAGCACGCCAAACAAGTTCAATCAATTTTATAACAATTTCTAATAACCTAAAACTATTCATACAAATGTTTTGAATCTTAAATCCATATAATACAAATGAGCAAGGAAGTCATGCCAACCTGATTTCGCCGTTCTTCGGGCTCCTTGCTTTTCTTTGAGATCCTCGATACGCTAATATACGTATAATCTGAAATTCAACACTTAATAGAATTACTCTTAAGCTTAACTAATTCCTAAGATAATTATGAACTTCAAACATTACTTCCAACTAATTTAGGATTATTCTAAAATTCTAATTAAAATAGTTTTTGAGTCTTCTACATTTCCTTGATTTGAAACTTCAACTTTAATAGTTTACTTGCAAGCTTTTATCATATAATCAGAGTTCTAATAACTTTACCATTTTAACTTAAATAATTTATTAACATCATGATCAATTTAATTACGAACAAAGTAAGACTTCTAATTATCAAAACTTTAGCCTTTTTGCATTTGAAATTTCTAGTCTCTTCCCTAAAAGAAATTAAAGTTTACTAAGGTTTATTATTATTATTACTGTCATCTTTCTCGCACTAGGACATACTTTGTTAGTTCATAATTTCATTAAGATTTTCTAAAATATTTATTGACTGAATTCTTGAATCAATCTTATCTGAAATACTAACTTTCCTTTCTCTTTTTTTTTTCTACTATTAAAGTTTAAGTTAAATTTATTTTATAGTATTGGTTTTAATAACTTCTATTCAAAATTACAAAAACTAAATAATTAAATATTTGATTTTTTTTTCCTCTTAACCTAACATTCCTATGTCATGAACCAAGTGAAATCATCACAGATTCATTTTTCTAATTAATCCATATTAAGTTATTAAACTATGCTAAATCCTTCAAATACTTACTCAGTGTACTGTAACACAATTAATCAACTTAATAATTTTTCTTACCTCCTTTGTTTCAACTAGCCGGCCGAACCAGGTTTTTGAAGCAAAATTTGATGGCTTTACTTCAACCTTTGTAGGAAAATCTGCCACTCACCCAAGATCAGCTCGTGCTCCACTCTTTGTATTTCAATCCCACCACGAACAGGAGAAAGGAATCCATAACCAGAAATCAGAATTCTCCCTTTCCCTGTTTTTATTAACCGGCCAAGCTAACTCCAACAGATTTTTAAAATACCACAGTCGTCCCTTCTTCCCTCGGTTGAACGACACAGCATAACCAAACCAGATTTTGGTTTTCTTCTTCTTCATTTTGCAATGCCAGTATTTCAGTTACACTACACTCAGAATCGTGCTTCAATTCAATCAAACCGTCCACTGTATCATTTCCTGTAATCCACATTAATTAACCCTTCTCTATTCTTCTTCCTGACGGAGTAGCTATTGTTCTGCTCAACTGAATTTCAGTTGCTTCAATCCCCGGTCTGTTGTGCGTTCAACTGCTCCTGCATCATTGTCCTCTCCTCTGTTCTTGGTTGCAGCAGCCGAGCTCCCTCATCTACACCTCCAATGCTTCCCTGCAGGTCGTGTTCTGTTTCCATGCTCAAACCAGGTACTTCCTCTGTTCATCACCCAAAACTACTACCAGCAGAGTCTGCTTCGTCTTCGTCTTCTTCTTCTTCAACGTAGCAGTAGCAGCAGAAATAGCAGTAGCGGTAGTTGCAACGACAACCACAGACTGCAACTGCATCACGCACCCAACCATCTCGCATCACTCACAGTTGTTGTCCACCATAGCTGAACACTCCAGCCCACACAGCAATCTCGGTCATCTCCTTCGCTGACAACAAGCAACCCTTACTCTGTTTCCGTCCAAAGCCGCAGCTTCTCCCCTGTTCTTCATTTTTCGGACGAACTCCAACCAGCAGCTGAAATTCGCTGCTAACCGTCTCTCGTTCTTCACTCTGTTCGTCTTATCAAACAACACCGCAATCACCTTCTTCATTCCCCTGTTCGTGCCACAACAACAACGCCGAGCAACAGCCTCTCTGCTCGGTTCTTCTCAACATCCCCTGGTTCTTCTTCTTCACACCAGGTTGCAGCCTCTTCTTCTTCCTCCTTTCAGTTCTTCTCCCCGTTCAGCGAAGACGGTAGCAGTAGTTGCAGTACCAACACAGAGCACCAGCTTCATCCTCTGTTTTTCTCCTTCCTCTGGTCGCGTCTCCTAGCAGCACAGCTGCTTCTGCCTCATTCTTCATTCTTCTTCAATCTTCTGCCTCATACATATTAGCTTCTCCTTCAATCCTCCGTTATCCGGAGAATTCGAGATCCCGTCTCCTCTGGCTCGCTTCTTCAGCACGCCTCATGCCAACGCCCAACCTCAACTCCCTGTTTACACACACTCACCACTCATTATGTACATATACTTATACCTATATTTTATTTTATTTGATCGGTTATTATTATTATTATTATTATTATTATTTTTAATCATGTTAATGGGTCTATTTAGAACCTCAGGATAAGTTTACAATGATATATATATTTTTATCTCCTTGCTATATATATATGTACATACCAATCGTCGAAATGTATAAACTTTATTATAAGTGTATATGTGTTGCCATGTGGTTATTTTTATTGTTATTAATTTTTTTTAATTAATTTTTTTCACACTAATCATAATAAACATCAAATAATTATTTCAGCTATTTATATATATCTCTAAAACATAAAATATAATTTTATCATATTATTATTATTATTATTTTTTTATCAAGTGATATATTTCATCTTCACATCACTCGCAACTTCGCGCGAGCGCAAGTGAGCTATGAAATACTTTATTTACTCCTAAACATAGTTTATATCTGTTTTTAATTTGTACATGATTCTAATTTATTTATTATTATTCATCTTATGCTCATTCACGACGTGGCACGATCACGAAGTTACGGGGTGTTACATGAAAACATGTAATCGAATGCCTCTACTTGGTCTGGCCTCAGCCCTGGCCTCTGCCCCCTGAATCTCTGCCTCTACCTCTGCCTTGACTTCTACCTCGGGCCCCTACTGAGTCGGTGGCTATCCCACCAGCTGATATGCCTGCACTGGGGTGGCTGCGAGTGTGATTGTAGTAGTCGGCTGAGTCTGTGCCCCTCCAGACTGTCCCTCTGAATACTTCCTCTTCCTATTAAATCTGCCTACTCGGGTCCCACCGACATAACCTCCCTGTGTCTGCGACTGTGGTTGTAACTGAGGTTGTGTCTGCAAGGGGGCACCCTGTACTACCTGAGTCATCGGGCGCTGATCTCTATCGTCTGCCTCAAACTGTAGTGTGTGCCTCTGTATTATCTCAGAGTAGCCTCGATATATGCCAGTATCACCTGCCTGATACTAGGCCTCAACCCACGATGAAAGAATCCTGCCTTCTCCCTCAAGTTGCCCACTAATTCGGGCACATATGCCTCCAGCCAAAAAAATATGTGGGTGTACTCCCTAGCTAACATGTCCCCATGCTGTAAGGTCAGGAACTCTACCTTCTTATGTTCCCTCTCTTTCGTAGGGACGTACGCACTCAAAAGTAACTCCCAGAATCGGGCCCATGTAGTAACCTGCCCCTCAATAGTCTGGATAGCCCTCCACCAGATCACGGCTTCATCCTCAAGCATGTGCATCGCAAATAACACTTGGTTCTCCTCTAACAACTTCAACGCCTTACCATTCTTCTCAATATTGAGAAGCCAGCTATCAACTATGTCCAAACTTAAACGTCCATGGAATTCCTTGGGCTTCAGGTCCAAAAACCTCTTCAAGAGGCGATCTTGCATAGAATCATTACCCTGTCTCACCGGGGCTGCCTTTGCCTGGACCGCAACCCTCTCCTCTTCCCAAATCTCGGTATAATTGGTGTAGGAGGCGCTGCTGGCTCAGCCCTCTGTTTCTCAGCCTCGATCTTGTCAAACTTCTCACTCAGTAAGGCTAACTGGGCGTAACCAGCCTCATTAGACGCCTTGATTAAAGCCTCGAGCCTTTGTATGACATCTTGCTCGAGCTGAACTAGAGGTGGTGGTAGCGGTACTGACTCTGGGGTCCTACATGGTCTCCCACGTCGAGGAGGCATCGTGGTCTGCATAAAACATTTAACATTTATCAATTCCAAATTGAGCAGACCACAACTTCAGATGCTTATGACAAGAGGTAATCACACGTTGAGGCGATTATCTCTAGGGAATAGCTTAAAACGTTTAACATTTATCAATTCCAAATTGAGCAGACCACAATTTCAGATGCTTATAACAAGAGGTAATCACATGTTGAGCCGACTATCTCTAGGGAATAGCTTAACCTGCAAGGTTTAAAATCTTAGTCTTAAAACTCACTAACAGCTTATTACAGTCCAATTCCCCTCGTGATATGGCCACTCTCAGTTGGTTCCTCTTCTTGCCAATCAAGAGTTAGAAAGTTTTGTCCACACTCCCACTATGCTACTCTAAGTCATTTCTAAGGTTTGTTTTTTTTTTTTGACTTCTGCGATTACTCTGAGGTTTCCCTAAATTAATAGCATTTGTTATTCCCCAATTGGAAAAACCTTGGCTCTGATACCAACGTTGTCGGGACCCCTTCCCTAGGGCGAAAGATGAACCGACTGACATAGTACTTCGCCAAACCTGCCCGCAAGCCGTGCTTGCCAAGAAACTGTTAAGCCTCATTTTCAACACCACACTACACACTATCAGAGTAATCATAGGGATGCAGAAGAAATTTTAACACATAAATACTAACAATATTTAAAATTTTATCAAAATAGGTCATCACAGTCATCATGAGTATGAGTAGCAGCGGGAGTGCCTAAATCCATTATGTACAAAGCTTTCCTTACCCCTATACATCATTCTAACCCTCAATAGCAATAAACGACGTGAAGAAACCTATCAATATGAATAAGAGGGTGCAGCTCTACGCGATAACCACCCCCTTACCCTTATCCACAGCAGAAGGACCTGAAAAGTTAGAGTAGTCAGCCTAATTGTCCATAGCGGCTCAGTGAATAATGCAGTCTAATATATAACTTAAAGTAAGAATTCCACGAAAACAATGCCATGAATGCATGGACAACAACATTATGCAAGTGAATGCAGTAGTGAATACAATTTAAATTCATAATGTAGTCGTGCACCTTAATTTGAAAATAGTTAAATAGTAAAAATATTCGTCGAGGCTCTCACTAACCTTCAAGGCAACCAGAAATCCACTCAAGCAGTCGTGCACCTTTTCAAATCTATTCTAGACTCCTTAAATCTTATCTAAAATTTTAGATCATGATTTTAGGACTTTATTTGATAGTGTTTTGAATTGAGGTATTAGGGTATGTATATTTTCGAATTTTATGTGACAGGCAGTGACTATTTGCATAAATTGACCTACTTATCTACATCAGAAATTTGGTATGCATATTTTAGAAATATTTAGAAATCTTTCCACCAAATTTCAGCTCAAACCACCGAGGTTTGGTCATTTAATTTATTCTCAGAATCTTTAGCCGAATTATAAGAATCTCTGGGTTCATATTTTCTATCATTCTTTCACATGTTTATTTATCTCATCAAAATTTTAAACTAAGGGTCATTTCTTATACATATTGCAAGCATGTAGGTCATACTGCAATCCCTTATCAAGGGCCTTTTAAAACAGTAAGCATATAAGCCTAACATCATACCCAAACGTTTCGTTAAGCACCTCACATGGATTCTAAAACTCAAAATTTTTTTAAGTGTCAAACATCCAGTTAACATAACATTTTGGCATGCATATAAAATCACAAATACTAAGGCTTATGGTATGAGATTTATACCTCTTTGTAGCCTCTACTATGAGGTTTAAGACGTCTGTGGTTTCAGTCCAAATGGATGTTTTTAGGTGCTCTAAACACTGTATCAAATCTAGTTTAACGCATGTTTTCTGTTGCCATTTTCACAATATAGTCAACGCCAGTGACTTATAAAACGTATTTAAAGCTCTAGTATCTGGTTTCCACCACTAGGACATTAAAACACACGTAATAAGGGGTAAAATAAAGGGTCTTACCTCAGGGATGAACCTGGAATGGTTCAAGTGTGAGCTCCTTAAAGTTGCTCCAACACAGTTTATGTCACACTGCTATAATAGTTAATAGGTAACCAACTTTATCAGCTTGGAAAACATGTGTAAGGTTTCGTTTCTCATCTTCTATTAGTTGGAGGTTGAAGTACACATGGAAAGGAAGAAAATGAGTGGTCTTACCTCCAAAATGGACCTCGGATGTGTCTTAAACCAATTGCTTGAAACTCATATCAGCTCATGGTTTCAAATCTCTGGGCTTGAAACATGGTGAATAACACCCCTTCTTGGTTGTTTTCGTCTCAGAGGGTTGTGTGCTTAGGCAAGGGGCTTGGAGGTTCTTTGAGAAGGTTATAAAAGCTTCAAAATGAGTCAAGTTTTAGTGAATTTGATCGAGAAACAAGGGATATATGGGCTCATGAACATGGGCTACAACAACTGGAAAATTTGGATTTCTGCTTCAAAAGTGGCTTTTTGTTGCATGAAGGGGGTGCTTGCATGACAAAATAGGATGACACGTGGCCCTCAAGTGTCCATACGAGATGCCCAGTTGGCACCACCCATTGGCCACATTAGGAGGTTGAGCTTGATGGCAAAACTATGAGTTCAAATACCATGAGCAACCATTGTCCAAAAATCGCTGAAATTCATCAAAAATTTGGCACAAAACAACAAAAAGAAAGGGCAAACAATTTGCTGGGTGTGTGGGCCCGACCTCATCATTTTTTTTTCTTTTTTTGTATTTCCTTTCCTCTTTGTATATACCACTATACATATGCCTGAATTTTGCATTTTTTTAAAATTATATAAATTAATTATTCATCGTTTTTCACTAAAATATTTCAATTGTACATCATTTCCAACATTTATACTATTATTTTTTTCAATAATCAAATAATCCTCCAAAAATTTTATTTTTCTTCCAAAAATTTTATAAATTTCTCTAAAAATTTCATAATTATTTTAAAAATTCAATAATCAATCTTAAAAATCATTTCTCTCAAGAAAACACATTTTACTTATAGTTTCAATGTTTTCTCCTCCAAATTGTATTTTTCTATTATTCTAAATTTTTTCAATAAATAAATTATAAAATAGAAAAATTTGATAAAATTTCATATATTTTCATTAAAATTCAAGAAAATATGCAGAAAATATATGTGTCGGATCTGTCAATCCAATGTCTAAAATATGGGTCGTCATAGGGGGGATGGGGTTTATATAGGTTCTTTGTGGGTTAGTTTTGTAAAATTTTACTTTCCTATTGTAGAAAAATTCATTTTTTTACTTGGTTGGGGTAGCTAGGGGTTTAGGGTTAGAGATTAGGGTTTTTTTTAATTTTCTTTTTAAATATCTCGGATATTTTTTCCTTTTTTGGAACTTTCCGCATTTTTTTGTATTTTCGAATATAAATGTAACTTATTTTTTATTTAGGTGCAGGGGCCGTGCGCAAAATATACATTTTTTTAATATATATATATATATATATATTACGACTATGAGTGTTTCAAATCATAAATATCAACTGGACTATGATTTTTATTTTTTTTATTTTTTTCCACTGAGACATATATATCATTAGGGTATGAGTGTTTCAAATTATATATTTATACATTACTACATAATACTTTATATTCTTTTTTTCCTTGTATTACTGTAAATTAAACCCTACTATATGCCTATATGTACATGTGCATATATATATATATATACTTCTACACCTATAAATTAATTAATTAAATGTCACATATATAGGCATCAATTAATATATATACATGTGTGTATACTAATTAAATTGCATACATAAATACAAAATAATTGAGATATTACATATTTGGATCTAATTTATCTATTCTTACTAATAAGTTTGTTGAGTTGATGAAGAAAGAATTCGAGATAAGCATGGTTGGGGAACTTAACTTTTTCCTTGGACTTCAAATTAAACAAAGCTTGGAAGGTATTTTTGTTTTTCTAAACTAAAAATGCCCGGAACTTAGTTGAAAAGTTTGGTCTAGAAATAGCAAAGCATATGCAAACCCTTATAATCACCAACACTAAGATTTCTAAAAACTTAGATGGAAAAGATGTAGATCAAAGTATATATAGAAGCATCATACACAATCTTCTTTACTTAATTGCTAGTCGACAAGATATAAATTATAGTGTAAGTGTGTGCTAGATACCAAGCTACCCCTAAAGAGTCGCATATGGCGGTTGTCAAGAGAATAATAATGTATGTTAATAGAACCACTGAATATGAAATTTAGATGTCAAGGGACAGTAATCTAAATTTGGTAGGCTATAGCGATACTGATTGGGTAGGTAACATTGAGGATAGGAAGAACACTATTGGTTGCATGGATGAGTAAAAAACAAAACAACATCTCTTTATCCATGGCTGAAGCAAAGTATATTGCAGCAGGTAGCTGTTGTGCTCAACTTCTATAGATGAAGCAAATGTTGGAAGATTATGGGATTGAGAATTACAATATGGTTATGTGTTGTGACAACAAAAGTAAAATAGATACATCCAAAAATCCAATTCAACACTCTAGAAAGAAGCATATTGATATTAGGCATCACTTCATCAAGGAATTGGTGGAAGATAAAACGGTAGTTCTAAAGCATGTCATCACTGAAAATCAATTAACAAACATGTTCATAAAACCTTTTAGATTCTGTTAGATATCAGAAGATGTGTGCTTCACTGGGCATCTGCATTAGATGATTTTCCATTTAAATTACTCTTATAAATTTATATATAGTTTTTATTTTTATCTATGCT
This sequence comes from Tinospora cordifolia, assembly GCA_030144865.1. Lineage (NCBI taxonomy): Eukaryota > Viridiplantae > Streptophyta > Magnoliopsida > Ranunculales > Menispermaceae > Tinospora > Tinospora cordifolia. The sequence goes on along the minus strand of JAJIYU010002921.1, from coordinate 16,290 downwards.
AGTATTATAGTTGTGCCTGTTTAAATTAGTGAGCATCGTTTCACTTTCTACATTTAATGGGGGGTTCGATACTATGTGTTCGATGGTGTTTCATCACCAGACACAAACTAGGGTCCGTCCAATTGTTTCTGTTTCCACACCATCGTGCACAGTGTTAATATATGTTAGCTATTTATAATCATATCTATAAGATATTATATAAGATAAGATATTATACTAATTATAAGGATTATATTGTATCCAATATATATTATACGATATTTAAAGTATATTATACGGTATCTTTATTTTTTTTCTTTTTTGCTCTACTGTACAGCTATAAATAGCTTACTGTAACATGTTATTTCTCATTCAGAATTGTAGCAATACAATATTCATCATGGTATCAGAGCGGGTCTAAATTTTTTTTCAATGTTTAATCAGCTTCGGCGACAACGATCAGCATTGCTCCGATTGTACAACGATCAGCATTACTCCGCTCGGACCGATCACCACTGCTACTCTTGGACCGATCACGTCCGATCACTGGTTTTCGATAGATGTCCGTTGTGATTGTTACTGTGCCGCTACCATCACTGTTGCTCCCACCCCTGCTGGTTTTTCTCATAAGCGTCGAATGTGGCATTTTGTCACAGGAGAAAAGACAGAACCTGTACAAGGTCCTACTGAGACTGACACTGAGTTTGAAGAACGACACGAAGTTTGGCCAACCGATATAATTGCTCGAGTGATTTAGCTCTTCAATATCAGTTGGAATCTCACTTATAATATTTACGACAAGCACCAGGTCAGTCAATCTTAGATTAGCACTCTCAAATGAGTGCTTTATGGGATCAATTATCTCAAGCTGATCTAGATATCAAGCATCCCGCTTCTGCTAAAGCTTTCAGTTATATCGGGATCGTCGTCATTTCATTCAATTTATGATGGGTATACGAGATGATTTTGAACATGCACGTGCCTCTCTTCTTCATCGGACTCCTCTTCCGACACTTGAGACTGCACTTACCGAATTAATCTCTGAAGAAACACGGCATGCTGCCAAACGTAGCATAACCTCTAACCAGGTCTTGGTAACCTCTACTACTTCCCTAGTTCTTGAACAACAGATCTCTAATGCTATTTCAAAAGTACCAGGGAAAGGTAAGCAAAAATTCACTGGGCAATGCTACAAGTGTGGTTTTTTTGGACACCGTGGTTCTGACTGTCGACGATCAAAAAATGATCCGAATAAAAATAATTCAAGTCGCACTGCTGCTTCTACTGTCTCTATTGCATCAACCATATCTGAAGCACCTACCTTATCTCTTACTACAACCGATCTTTAAGCACTCGTGCAATAGGTTCTATCCAAAACACCCACTGCTCTTTCTGTTAAATCAGGTAATCCATCACCTTGGTTTATTGACTCTGCTTATTGCAATCACATGACCTCCGATAGTTCATTAGTATCACTTAGTAACAACACTCCACCCATTTCTTCTATCTATACTGCTGATGGCTCAAGTATGACTGTTAGTTCTATTGGTATTATCTCCGCAGTTAATCTCTCATTTCCTAACACACTTGTTATTCCTAAATTGTCCCTTAATCTCCTTTCGGTTGGTCAATTTGTCGAAAATGGTTGCATTGTAACTTTTTCTAATAAAGGATGTGACTGCAGGATCAGAAGACGGGGTGGCTGATTGGGACCGGGCGTAAAGTTGGTCGTCTTTTTGAGCTTACTTCTCTACATGTACCTTCCTCTGCTCCTTCTATTGTTGCATCAGTTACTACTTGTGGTTTATGGCATTCACGCCTTGGCCATGCATCTTTATCTCGAATTCAAACTTTAGCTTCTACTGGTTGTCTAGGTCAAGTCAATTTTGAAAAATTTGATTGCATTCATTGTCAACTGAGTAAACAAAGTGCCTTACCCTTCAATAAAAGTGAATCTATTTCATCAGCCCCTTTTGATCTCGTCCATTTTGGTATCTGGGGTCTTGCTCCCATACCTACAAAAGGTGGATCTAGATATTTTGTGATCTTTATTGATGACTTTTCAAGATATACGTGGTTATATCTCTTAAAAGATCATTCAAAATTGCTTGATGTTTTTCGTTCCTTTCAAAAAATGATTCACACTCAATTTGGAAAAAAGATCAAAATATTTCGTGCTGATAATGCCCTAGAATACACATCCATTGCCTTTCTTGAAACTCTAAAGAGTTGTGGGACTTTATACCACCGCTCATGCCCATATACGTCTCAGCAGAATGGTCGTGCTGAAAGAAAACATCGACACATTTTGGATACTGTTCGATCTCTTCTTCTTTCCTCTCAATTATCTGAACATTTTTGGGGAGAAGCTGCACTCACTGCCATCTACACTATTAATCGTATTCCATCCTCCACTATAGCTGGCCAAACTTCATATGCAATCATCTACGAAAAAACACCTGATTATTCCGTATTAAAAACATTTGGTTGTGCATGCTTTGTCTTACTACCTCCGCATGAACGTTCCAAGTTGGAACCTCGTTCCTAACTTTGTTGTTTTCTCGGATATGGCATTGAACATAAGGGCTACCGTTGTTATGATCCCATTGCACGAAGACTACGTATATCTCGCCATGTGCAATTCTGGGAACATCGACCATTTATGTCTCTTTACACACCATCCCCATCACCTCGTTCCCCTTTCCTGTTCATTGATTCCTCTCCAGAGGTATTTTCTGACTCTAATGTAGATGAAGCAAGCCCATCAACCTCCAACTTATCTAACGAAACTAATTTACCTGCAACGTCGACTGATCCAATCAACATATTACCTGAGTTTATTCCTACATCTGAACTACGACATTCTAATCGGGTAAGAACTATTCCATCCCACTTCCAAGATTATCATTGTTTTTTTGCCCTAGCCACTTTGTACAAGCCAACCACTTATCACGAGGCCAAATTTGACCCGTTATGGTACGAAAGCTGAATATCGCGCTCTAGCAGATACCACTTTTGAATTGTTATGGATTCGATGGCTACTACAAGACATGGGAGTCTCCTTTTCTACGAGTTCCACTCTTCACTGTGATAACATTAGTGCCATACAAATTGCTCATAATGATGTGTTCCACGAATGAACAAAACACATTGAGATAGATTGTAAGTTCATTCGTCAACACATCAAACAAAATACACTTTGCTTAACTCACATCTCCTCTCCTGATCAACTTGCTGACATTTTCACTAAAGCACACCCACTTGGTCGACATAAACTATTGGTTGACAAACTCAAGATGGCTTTCTCTCTACCACCTTGAGTTTGAGGGGGGATGTTAATATATGTTAGCTATTTATAATCATATCTATAAGATATTATATAAGATAAGATATTATACTAATTATAAGGATTATATTGTATCTAATATATATTATACGATATCTAAAATATATTATACGATATCTTTATTTTTTTCTTTTTTGCTCTACTGTACAACTATAAATAGCTTACTGGAACACGTTATTTCTCATTTAGAATTGTAGCAATACAATATTCATTACACAGTATCTTACAGAACCAAAAATCTCTTGGTCTGGTTGGTTCTTGTCTTCCGTCATAGTTTCATCATAATTTAAGTCTACAAGAGAATCAACACCCCCTATTTGATTCTCAGACAAGTTTGGTCCAAAATCGAAACGGTTTAAAACTTAGGCATGAAAATTTATTCGTCCGGTACAAGTGATGATTGACTTCGACTCCTCTGACGACGAAGTTCCCATTGCCAATGTGATGGTTCAACTATCTTAGATGCATAAGGTAAAGTAGCATCATACTGGATCGAAGTTAGGTTTGGACGCTCAAAACCCCTATGTTTCTCCTATGGACACGAACCAACCAGACCTACCTAGGTCTAATTATGACCCTTAGAAAAAGACACCATATCCAGCACATTTATTTGAGGACAAGCAGAGTTTATTGGAAAATTCTACGCCAAAAACTACATTTGTTACTCGTGGCGCTAAGAAAACCCGTGTGTTATGGCCCAAGTCCACCGAACCTCCACCACGTTCATCACCGGATCTTGTCATAGAACAAGATTCTCGGAAAAATGAACATTTTAGGTGTGATTATTTTGTTATATCCCATTTTAGGCTTCAAAATATTTTAGGCAACTTGTTGCTAGCCAGACACCATGTCAGCACAAAGCTGGCAACATCTAAGTTTTAATTTTTTTTTTCTAAGGCATGCCACCCATTGAATGGGCAGCACGCCTCAACAATTTTTTTTTAAATTTTTGTTAAACTTTTGATTTTTAGTTTTATTTTTTAATTAAAATTTATTTAACTTTAATTAAATATATTTTATTTAATAAAGTTAATATTAAATAAATAAATTTTATTAACTTTATTTTATTCAATTTTATTATATTTTTTAATTTTAAAATTTTAAAATTTATTTAAAAAATTAATATTTTATTTAATTTATCATTTAAAAAATTATTTATGTATTTTTTTAATTTTGAAAAATAAATATTTTATTTAATTTTGGAAGTTAATTTTTTTAATTAACTTTTTCAAGTTAATATTTATTTATTTATTTTATAATTTTATTTTATTTTAGATTGAACATCTAAAATTTTTTTCATCGCTTCTAAGAATTCGTGTTGGGCTATTAAAACACACTAGGAGTTCGTGTTGCAACCCATTAATTAAATAAAATAAAATTAAAAAAGTTAAATAAAACTTTAAATTAAATAAAAATATTAACTTCTAAAATTAATTAAAATATTAACTTTTCAAGATAAAAAATAAAAATTTTCAAATGAGAAATTAAATAAAATATTAATTGTTTAAATAAAATTAAAATTAATGTAATAAAATTAAATAATATTAACTTTTATTAAATAAAATTTTATTTAAAAAATTAATATTTTATTTAATTTCTCATTTAAAAAATTATTTTTTAATTTTTTATTTTAAAAAGTTAATATTTTATTTAATTTTGGAAGTTAATATTTTTATTCAATTTATTTTTATTTAAAATTTTTAAGTTAATTTTTTATTTAATTAATGGGTTGTAACACGGACTCCCAGCGTGTTCTAATAGCTCAACACGAACGTCCAAAAGCCAGAAAAAAATTTTTGATGTTCAACCTAAAATAAAATAAAATTATAAAATAAATAAATAAAAATTAACTTGAAAAAGTAAAATAAAGAATATTAACTTTCAAAATTAAATAAAATATTAACTTTTCAAAATAAATAATTTTTAAATGAGAAATTAAATTAAATATTAATTTTTTAAATAACATTTTAAAATTTTAAAATTAAAAACTGTAATAAAATTAAACAAAATAAAGTTAATAAATTTTTTTTATTGAATATTCACTTTATTAAATAAAGTTTACTTAATTAAAGTTAAATAAATTTTAATTAAAAATAAAACTAAAAATAAAAAATTTAATAAAAATTTAATAAAAAAATTTTGTTGAGGCATGCCGCCCATTGAATCGGCGGCATGCCTTAGAAAAAAAAATTAAAACTTAGATTCTGCCAGCTAGGCACTAACATAGCGCCTAGTTGGCAACAATTTGTCTAGAACGGGAAATAAAATTTTTTGAAGCTTAAAATGGGATATAAGAAAATAATCACATCCAAAATGTTCATTTTTTCCAGGATTCTCCTAGACCTGCTCCCACAAGTGATACTATGGATGCTTCCTATATGGGACAACCTCCTCGTGATTCCAGTGCAAAGTCTTCTGGTCCTCATACAAAGTCTCCTCATGATGAACCAACCTCGACCTCGGTTCCTCGATGCCAAAAGTTCTATGTTTTTTGATCTATCCAAAAAGTCTCTGTGGTCCCAAATTTGATCAAAATCCTTTTGGTCGAAAGGATTGACATGTTTTTGGTGCAAAGGATTGACATTTTTTTGGTGCTTGAATAACTTAGAAATCCTCATACTTGCAGAAATCGAAATATTCCTTCTTTGGAAAACCAAATATCATGAGCTGCTAAAATTTGGAAATAAAATTAACCGTATCTAGTGTTTCATGAATTTGGAAATTACTGGCAGCAGAGTATGATTTTGAAATTTGAATATTTATGTGTTTTTGAAACAAAATATTGTCTAACACTTTGCGTTTTTAGAAAGCAAAATATTGAATGTCGAATTCGTTTAAGAAGCTGAATATTGTGTTCAACTTGTTATTGGGATATCATGTGTTGTTTTGAAAATTGATATATTGCATATCTTCCATTTTAAAATACAACAGTTGAAACAGATTTTAAGTTTAAAGAATGTTTTCAAATCGTGGCAGGTTTCTGTTTTCAAAAAATATTAATTTTTCTTTAATATAGAAACTGCTCCTATATTCAAGACGATCAAAGATTTAAAAAATATGCATCCATCTTTCTCTGAAATAAAAATAAAAAAACTTGGGCCATGTATTTAGAAATTAATAGGACGATTAATTTCTTCAAAAGAATGCAAAAAACTTAAATTTGAAGAGAAAGGAAAGTTGTAGAAGATCATTGTTGCTCTTGAAAAGAAACAGATTTTTGGCAATCTGTTATCTCGACAACTGTGCTCACCACATCGCGTCATAGTAGATTTCACAGTATGCCCAGTAAATCATCCAGAATTTCTATCTGTCAAAGAAATGTTCTACACTAAAGTCTATATATACTAAGATGACTAAAGCTTTTATCATCACTCGGAGCTACAAAGAAAATACTATTTAGACAAGTTCGAATCATTGTATTGAGAGTTGAAAGCTGTAATTTTCTTATTCTTGTTTTATTGAGTGATCTAGAAAACGTAGAAGATGTTGTATTCTTTGTAGGTATTTTTCAGCAAGACAGTGGTAACTATCGTGTAGGTTGAGAATCTATTTGCAGAGTCTGATAGTTGTCTTCAGCGTGTAAAGACGTCATGAAGGTTCCTGTTTGAAGTGTACTGTTGTAGGTTATCGTTCTTGCTATGAAGTAGTGTAACTTGCAAACAATAGCAGAATCTTTTATGTTGGGCGTGGCCTTGCAGATATAGGCTAGTTGGCTGAATTACGTAACCAATCTTTGTGTGTCGTTGTCTTATTGCATTGCATCTTATTTACTGCTACGCATCATTCTATATACTATTCATTAACTGATCATAGTGACTCCAGTTCATACAGTTACCATAGACTTAATTAAAAGTTTTAATCTATTCATAATTTAGCATGTCATTTCAAAAGTTATTAACACATTATTATCAATTGAACAGAATCATGAGAAACAGTCAAAAGGTGCTAAAGCATTTCTTTATCATGTACACCCACATGATATAGATGATGTCGAAATGGCAACTTATCAAGCTATGTAATTGTTGTTTTCCTTTTCCTGTTCTTTCGTTTAATCAAGTGATTGTGATGCACACTTAGGGAAAAGAAATAAGCTAAAATAAAAGACTTAATATGCTTGAAATCTATCCATTAATAATGGAAACCAAAATTTGTGCCTAATGCAAAGTAATCGAAAATGAATTGATGTCTTTAATAAAATCTTGCTGATTCTGATCCTCCAAATTTTATCAAGAGAGTGAAATGCAATTCCAGATTAAAGTTCAAAATCACCGTTATCTTGATCATTAAACCAAAAACAAATAGCAAGCCAGGCCTTCAATGAGAAAAACGATGGAGTCATACATTTTGATTCCATAACTTACGCATAGTTTCAGTGATGCTTAGGCCTGCCTTGAAAACAGCACAGACTGCTGTACCATTTAGAATCATAGTAATTCCAAGTTTTTCTTAACATTTCTCCATAGCAAATGAAACACATTCAAGCCACTTGAGACCACAACCATCAGGTATGTGCAGAGACATACAGTCCATAAATGCTACTGATGAAAAATAAACACTTATTCATGGCTCGTAGGGCATGAAGCTCCCACCTGTGCGTGGTCCCTGGGAAAGATACCCAGATGTTTGAAAAACAATGACTTATAACCAGAAAATAAAATATACTTGTTAATAAAAACTACCTAAACAGGAAACATCCACCAATGCCTTGTGGTAAAAGTTTCGATGTAGATATCTACATTTTATTAGTTATTGCCGAAAAAAAAACCCCCCCATTTACAAATTCTCAAGTTGAACAGGCACAAAAGGCCTTGTTGGTTACGCTTAGATATTTATTAGTACTGTTATTGTCCTCAACTTAATCGTTTTTCTGTTTTACGTGTTGAATTTTTCTGTAAAAGACCCTTATACCAATGAGAGTAAGATATCAACTTATATTTGATGGATTTACATGTCTTTATCTGATGTGAGACTATTATTTCAATCCATAATACCCAACAAGTCCGACTCACTCTCCTTTCTGAAAGGAGAAAGCAGAAGTTTTCAATATAAGCAAGAACGAGGAGAAAGATGATATACAAAATGCTAAAGAAGAATCCAACCAAGACCAACCTAAAATATCTGTGCGCAAGATTATCTTATAATGAATTATATATTATATGTATGAATCTGCAATTTAAACTTGCATCCCTTGACAGATATACAGATATAGCAAATGGACTGGGCTAAGTAAAGTGCACATTACAAAGGCTTCTGTTGTGGCCCATGTGGAAAATAAGCTTGTCTATGTTTTGTCAAAGTTGATTTCCCTATCATAGGCATCATTCTTGTAGTAATTCTAAACCAACCAAAAAGTTATATCCTAATTTTGGAATTTGATGAATAATTCATACTGTTCCTAAGCACCATCAATATTTACAAGAAAAAAAAAATCTGATTCTGGGGAGAACGACATTTAGTTAAAAAAAAAAAAAATCTTCTCTTTGTATAGGTAAGAATAAAAAAGAAGATTTAAAACCTTACTATAACAAACATGTTTTGCTTACTACTGTTAGAAAATTGTAAACAGTTTCCAAGTTGAAACCCAAATGCAACCTTAAGTCTTCCTCAAAAGCCTGCTGTTTGTCCCTACTCTCCTCCCACTTCAAGAAACCATAAGTAGTTAAGGTCTTAAAAATTACTAATAGATTTGGTAACACCAATGGATCATTAAGTCTTTGTCAATTTTAACTTATTTAGCAAAAAAGCATAAGAAAATCTGAAGAAGACTAAAATATGGTGGCATGAAGAAATCTAGGATTCATTTCTAGAAGGATCAATGGGTGGATGTCTGATAATACGTCCATCTTAAGTTTGTAATATGCTGAAGTTTGTTGTTAATTGATTGTAATGAACAAAACTAGATATCAGCCTTTTTTGTATGATGCAAGTGATTGATTAAAGGCACAACTGTTGCTTCCGTGAGAGTAAATTTCAGAATAATGTCTCTCAATCCGACCACAGAAAAACCAAAAGATGAGCACATATAGGTCTATTAAGTGTTGACATGGTTACATCATATGGAAAATGTGAGTCAAATAGCACGCAGGTGGTGAGGGTAGGTGGCATTATTTTTGGATGTTCTAGCACCATACTTGGTATTTTTCACAAATCACAATTCATTATTCTCCATACTTGGTCAACTAAAGTGTTTCCTTCACCTTTACCAAATCCATTATTGTTATGAGTCCCAATTTGACTCCTAAACTGAAAATGTAAAGCTTCCTTCTTCATCATCATCTTATTCTTCTTTTTTATTTTTGAAAGTAAGAAACCAACAAGAATATTATATTAACAAAGAGTAGAAGGAAAGGGAGGAGAAGAGGTCCTCAATAATATATGAAGCCTACACATGAACACAGAGAAGCACTTCTGTCCTTGTGTCACTACAAGATCAATGCCGCCAGTTTGTTCAAGGGCTTTACATTGCGCTAAATCAATGTGCAGCCCTTGTGCAACATTCAATGTTAAAATGAAGGTGTTTTAATTTTGCCTACTGATTGTGTGGATAAGTAGTCTCAAAAGATGTGATTTTTTTACTTAAACATAACACCCCTAGCATTGTCTGAGGTTCTACTGATGCTGCAACTTCTCCATGTACTAATGCAATCTTTATATTTAATTGTAAGTCCTGCTGTAAACTGCTTTGTTGTTACTAGCCAATAAGTAATCAATCCATCATTTGCATGAAAATCCAACTAAATGGATGAAGTAGAAACACATTGGCTAGATGCTCATGTTAAAGTTAGGTAGGAAAAGTCAGAGAAGTAGTCATTCGTACATAAAACAAGCTTTCTAAGGTGAAAGATTCAGATGTAATAAAAAGAAAAAAAGAAAATGTAGAAAGTTCTACATTCCTAAATCCTGTATTGCTAGATTCTTTTAAACTACAAAATTATATTCCATCATATTAGAGTTAAGACAGAGACTCAATGTAGACAGAAAAGGAAGAGATTGCTTAAAAGAGTAGCAGCTACAGCATGGTTTATATAATTGATGAAGAGAGATTACATCCATTAATTTACAATGCAGCTGTCATCATCAGAGAAGAGTATATATCGTAACTAATCCCAATGGCTAACAGTTTTGATTTTCTCACATGTTGTACAATCTTCTAGAGAGAGTTTGTTAGAGACACTGAATCAGTGTCTCTCTCTCTCTCTCTCTCTTACGTCTCCACTGAAAATTGGGATTGCAACCACTCCAATTTTAGAACAAATGAAAGATAGGCGAGATGAAGTCATTGGCTTTCTGAGACAATCTGCAACTTGATCATGAAGAGGAACATAACAAACTTCAAGATGTTGTAGAATTTTATCTCGGATGAAGTGAACATCGAGTTCAATATGTTTTGTGTGCGCATGAAAACCTGGACTGGTTGCAAGTGAATTGGCCCCCCACATTATCACACCAGATTATTGGTTTAGCAAAAACTGGATAATGAATGTCTTTTAGTAAAGACTGAATCCAAGAGACCTCGGCAGCCGTATGAGCAAGTGCTCGAAATTCGGATTCAGTTCTTGACCATAAAACAACCTGCTGTTTTTTGATTGCTAAGAAACTAGTGTATCACCAAAGAATACAAAATGACCTGCAATGGATTTGCAATGTTCTAGGGAAAAGGCCCAATCTACATTAGTAAAGGCATTGAGAGCAAGCAGTGAACTTGGTTTGATATGAAGACCAAGAGTATAGAAACCTTTAATGTATCTCATAATTGTCTTGAGAGCTTGGCAGTGATCGAGAGTTGGACATTGTTGAAAGCGACTTAATTGATTAAATGCAAAAGAGATGTCTGCTCCAACTTGAGTGACATATTGTAGATCACCAATTAGACTTCTGTATAAGGACATTCAAGAAGGGAGAAGCAGTGGAAGACAACTGTTTGCCAACAACATAAGGATTGGAAACAGGTTTTAGATAGAGCATACCCGCACATTTGAGAAGAGATTGAATGTAGGCGGATAGATTGAGATACAAACTAGAGGCATCACAATGAACTTCAAGTCCCAAAAGGTAGTGTAATTCACCAAGTTCCTTAAGAGCAAACAGTTTGTGCAAGGCACTGATGTCTTGCTGAATTTTAATGGAGGAGTTGCCTGTGATCAATATGTCATCAACATAGACTAGAACATAGATGAAATGGTACCTTCCTTTTTTATGAAAAGAGAAGAATCAGCATGTGTAGATATAAGGTTTCATGACAAACAGGTGGTATGCAGCTTCTTGAACCAACCCCAATGGGGATTTTTAAGTCCATAAATTGCTTTGAGAAGATGACATACATGATTGGGCTTTGAATTATCAACGAACCCTATAGGTTGAGGCATAAAGAATGATTCTTAATTTGAGGTCTCCATACAAGAAGCATTGTTAATGTCGAGTTGACGAATGGACCAGTTATAAGAAACTGCCAACGTGAGAATAACAAGAACTGTTATGGTTTCACCATGGGACTGTAAGTGTCATAAAAGTCTACCCTAGGGACTTGATGAAGTCCCTTAGCAGCTAGTCGGGCTTTATGCCTGTGAATTGAATCATCAGAATGATGTTTGATTGAACACCCAATGGTTGGCTGCAAGATTCTGATTCTTGTTAGGAGGAACAGGAGGCTATGTATTGCATTGTAAATGTGCTCCTGCTTCATTGCATTTAGTCGTAGAGGTGATTTTAAAGCCTTCTTTGCTGATAAAGGTTCTGTTTGAGCATAACATGTACCATTATTAGCATCTGAAGTATGTGAAGTGGCAGAATAAACCTTTGGTCTGAAGATTCCACATTGTGCTCTTGTAACCATGGGATAAGAAGTAAGAGGGACAGATTTGGGTGGAAGTAATGGAGGTTCGGAGGGAGAATGTGGATCATGAAAAGAACTAGATAAAGAGAGGGGAAATGAGACTAGTAATTGAATGATCAGCATTGGAGGACATTTGAAATGGGAGAAGCAGCTGATTGAATTGACTGTGAGACTTTTGTAATAGAATGAGGAAAAAGAAATCGAAGTAGTCATGATGAGGAAGGAAACAAGGAAATATAGGGAAATTCAGATTCATCAAACACCACATTGCGTGAAATATACAAACGACCTGTAGAGGAGATGTAGCCAATAAACACTCATTTTTGAGACCGGAATTGAAGTTTATAATTGTTGTAGGGATGTAAACAAGGTAGCATGCACAACTAAGAACCTTAAGAGTATTATAATCTTGTTGTTTATTACAGGCCAACTAACAGGGAGAAAGACCTTTGAGAACAAGACTGGGGATGTTGATTTATTAGGAAATTGCTATTTGAGAAGCTTCCCACTAGAAATATAGGGATAACTTTTCTAGGGCAAGAAGAGTAAGACATATTTCTACAATGTGTCTATGTTTGCATTCTGCATGCCATGTTGTTCATGTGTATGTGGACATAGATTTTAAAAGGCAATGCCACGTTGAGAGAGAAAAGAGGAGAATGGGCTGAATTCACTACCCCTTTCTACTTGAATGCATTTGATTTATTTGGAAAAAGACCAACTTTTTGAAGGTGATGAATGTGGAAAGAGCCTCAGATTTGGCTTTAAGAGGATGAATCCAAGTGAGGCATGAATAGTCATCAAAAAGGTGCATATGGTATTTGAAACCACGTCTACATTCTATCGGAGTTGGACCCCAATGATCAGTGTGAATTAAGCCAAATAGCTCTGTAGCTCAAGTGATATACGAAGTAAAGAGAATGTGATTTTCCATGCTGAGAAGCTGAACAAATGGAGCTTTTATTAATAGAAATTGATTTATTTTATGATTCCAAGACAAAACTTAAAGAAACATTGTTGGGATGACCCAAACCTCTGTGTCAAAGATCAAAAACCAAAACTGATCTCAGAGAGGACAAAATGCAGCCTCGAGTCGATATAGATTGTTATGCAGCTGAGAAGATGTTGGACTTAAAGCAAAATTGGTAGAGACCATCTTTAAGAACCCCGTAGAAGCATAGTGTTGGTTCAAGCATCCTTCACCAAATAATGATAACAATGAACTCAAGAAACACATGATTATCTTTGGTGAGTTGAGAAACTAGTAGAAGATTTTTCTTAATAGAAGGAACACATATGAGTATTTGGAAAAGACATATTAGAAGGTAGAGAAGGAGATTGTAAATGAACAATGTGTGTAATAGGGAGAGATTGGCCATTATCCACTGATAAAGTGTGATTACATGAGTATTCTTATCGATTACTTAGCAAAGATGAATCAGAGATGATGTGGTTTGATGCTTTGCTAGTAGCGTGCTAAGCACTATCAGCAACATGCACTAGGAGATGGTTGTTGCTATGGAGAAGATCCCATGTAATTATGATCACCTTTGCAGTAACCCACCGCCAAATTATTTACCACAAATTTGGCAGGTTGATTGATTGGAATTATTGCTTCAACCACGACCTTGAGAACGACCACCTCCACCACCTCGGAATTGACCCAAGAAAGGGCCACGATTATGCTTGGAAGTAGAGGTTGGAGTATTGGTGACTACTGTTTTTAGAGGCAGAAGCATAGGTTTGAAAGCAAGATTTGCAGAGGGTGAATTTGATAGAGTTTGGACATAGCTACACATAATTGAGTTGTTGATGATTTGCATCAAAAATTAGAAGGCATGCTTGCATCTCAGGCCATATAAGGTTTGGTTTATCTTGAAAAAGGGTGGTAATAGGAAGAAATTCTGCATCCAAACCAGCAAGAGTACATGAAAAAGGATCTGCAGTTGAGAAGGGACATCCAGCAGTTGTCGAACAATCAGCAAAGTTATTCATCATATTGAGATATTGAACCATGGTCTGAAACCCCTTTCTTGTGGTTTGAATGTCAGTCCTGCAAATCTGAATCCGAGCTCTGTTATGAGCTCCACATGGATCTTCAATTGCTCTCCATGCAAACTGTGATGTGTTATGGCCAATAACTTGGGAAGCAACAGATTCAGTGAAGGAATTTAGGAGCCAACCCAGGAGTAATTGATCCTTGCTCATTCCTTCTTCAAATTCCAAGTTAACGGTTCTAGTCGCTTCAATAATGGGAGATGGACACGATTTTGCTCCAAAAAGGTAATCATCTAATTCATAGCTTCTGATAATAGGTAGAATCATGGAACACCACAAGAGAGTTATCTGTGTCATATTTAATGGTGATATGCTGGCTAAGAAGTTTCCAAATGGAGGTATTGCTGTGTTTGAGGAATAATGGATGAGGAGGTTGTACCAGTGGAGATGGACATGGCATTGGCCTCAATTAGGAGGGTCTAATACCATATTAGAGTTAAGACAGACTCAGCGGAGACAGAAAATGAAGAAGGCTACTCAAAAGAGTGGCAATCAAATATCCATTTCTGTATTCCATTGATAAAGTCAATCTACCACTGATAGCGTCAGGAACGAGATATCCATTTCTGTATTCCTATTCTCCAAGCACTCAAATCCTCCTTGCAAAAATTAAATTTAGTAAAAACTTATATTACACTACAACAACCATTCTACTAAACTAAGGAAGCATTAGTAACCGTATTTAACATTTACTTCAAATGCAACCTCTAGTTGTAGTAGAAAGCAGTGTTTTTAAGGCGTCGCCAAGCACACCATCTAGGCAATGCCTAGGTACGCAGTGGAGGATAGTGTAAATATTTAAAAGGTTTAGGGTCTCTATTTTCTTTCTTTCTTTTCTCTTGCTTTTTTTTTTAAAGAAAAGATTTAAAAGCAAAATCCCCTTTCAATAAGAAATATGTTATAAATAATAATAATAATAATAATAATAATAATAATAATAATAATAATAATATATTGAATGCCTTTGTAACCTCTTTGTATTTAGTATCATGTAACTCCTAAAATCTCATCATGTTGAAATTAATGGAATTATTTAAATGTCATCATTATGATTGATGTAACCCTCATTCTAAAAAAATTATATAAAGGGGTCTTGTGCCTCATAGAAATCATCAACAAAGAGAACAATTCTCTCTTGAAAAATTTTCTTCTCTCTAATGTTCTTGAGTTTTCTTCTCTTTCTCTTGAAGAAATTCTTATTTTTCTTCAATTTGTTCTAGTTTGATTCATAACACGTTATCAGCACGAGTTAGCTCTTCAAGATCAACTTCGAAGGCACAAAAGTTTGGAAAAAAAAGGGCTTGAAGGTATACTTTGATTTATGTGATTAAATATTTGAGTAGTACATTTTGTTTGCACATGTTTAATTATTTATATATAATATTATTTACTATTAATTATATGTAATTATATTGACTAAGAAAGTATGTTCTATAGTTGCGTCTAGTACGATCTTCTACATCAGAAATTAAAAGTCAAATAAATAAATTTATTTGATACTTTATTAATTATGTTCTATTCTTGATTTTTATAAATAGTACTATAAGTTTGGGTTAATAGTAGGTAAGCCTTGTCTCGAGTAAAGCTAAACATTGAAAGGGAGATGAGTTATCCTGTCCTAGGAAGTCGGTTACTCTAAGTAGACTTTGTCTCACCGCCCTTTCCTGCAGGTTGTCATACCAATTCATACAAATAGTACATTTTAATTATCAAGATGTGAACATATATGTAATTAATATTATTTATTAGTAACTAATATATATATATATATATATATATATATATATATATATATAACATATCTATTTCATTAAAATAGATTAAAAATTTATTTGAAAAAAAAAATTTAAATAGTCACATTCTAATATATTTTGTATATCTTATGAAGCAATATGTCAAACCTCACGAAGTTAGAATTGTGGCACTTGATATTTCGGGCAAAAATTATTTATCATGGATTTTAGATGCTGAAATTCATCTTGATGTGATGGGTCTTGGAGACACCATCAAAGAGGGAAACAATGAGTCCCTGCAAAATCGTGCCAAGGCAATGATTTTTCTTCGTCACCATCTC
>JAJIYU010002920.1:0-28388 GCA_030144865.1 Tinospora cordifolia | reverse complement strand
TTATAGGGTAATATCTCATTTTGGGTACTATTATGAAACACTACCTACAATAAAAATTATGCTCCTACGGTCGTAGTACGTGGCTTACATGACATTTTTGTAATGAGAAAAGGAAAAAGTAGCTTACCTACTTATCGAATCTGTCAAAAAATCATATTTTTTTTCCTTGTTTCTCCATTTGGTTTGCTCTTTGTTCCTATTTGTGAAGAGAAAAATTAGAGAATGAAGTGAAATGGTCTCCACCGCCACCATGTACCTATATATATACTCCCACGTGCTAACATGCTCTTTTAAGTTAAATTTTTTCCTTCTTTTCTGTCGTGTCTTTTCTTCCATGGGTCTCACCTATGCTCATCTTCATTCTCCTCCTTAATTATTTTTATTATCATTATTATTATTATTATTATCATTATTATTACTATTATTATTATTTTCTCATTACTATTATTATTATTAT
Organism: Tinospora cordifolia; assembly: GCA_030144865.1. Taxonomy (NCBI): domain Eukaryota; kingdom Viridiplantae; phylum Streptophyta; class Magnoliopsida; order Ranunculales; family Menispermaceae; genus Tinospora; species Tinospora cordifolia. Next base: position 27,931 of record JAJIYU010002920.1, on the reverse strand, counting down.
TTTCTCATCTTATTTATTAAATAATTATAGAGAACCAATTTAACCATATACATTTTCATAATATAATATAATATATACCCTTATATATAAACTCATAATATACTATAGTTTTTATTAGTCTTATATAACATTATACATATATTTTTTTACAACAATTATTGTTTTTCAATAAATAATTTAATTTAGTAATTTATACAAATAATGTGTATTTTTAATACAAAAATATAATTAATACGTATGTACATGCGTAATCAGTACAGATATGTATATTTATATATATTTACTTTCATTTAAATTAAATTATTTGTCAAATTAAAACATGAAGTGTTACATAAAATGGTTTAAATTTAAGGCCAAGATGAGAGCTTAAGCTATAAGTAGTGGGCTTGATAGTTGAACTGACTGAGTTTTGACAAGCTATGAGGACTTGAGAGTAAGTTAATAAGCAAGATGGGAGCATTGGATACATCCATAAGTGGCACCACCCATGGCAAGGGTTTGAATTTAAATTTCAAACAAAATAGGAAGTTGGAAATAATTAAGATACTTACCAAATGCTCACCTTCCTAAAATCACTCATTCTCTCATCATTTTCCTCAAAAACCCAATCCCTTTGATTCCTTTCCCTTGGCCGACTCCCCTAAAGATTTCCTCCCTAACTCCATGCCAAAAAGATCACAAACAAGAAAGGAAAACTTTCATCCAACGCCAAAAGAATCAACAAAAATAAGGAAAAGAACCATGACAACAATCATCAATTTGGGTTTCCTTTCTCTTCATTCTCGTCTCTTCTCTCTTGACATCTTAGTTAGGCTGAACATTGAGGGAGTTTCTTCACCTTGCATTCTTCCATCAGCATGTCCAACAAAACCAGATACACAAGCACTAAAAGTCAAACCATCGGAGAACCAAACAACAAGGGATTGCAACACTAGTGTATAACTTCTTGGCCCTATATGTTATTTTATTGTTTGAATAGAGTAGATCATGTGTGAATTTGTAACACCCCAATTTTTGACCGGACCTCCGTTCACATGTGGATCGTCACCCGACGAAAACGAGATGCTACTAAAAGTTTTTCTTTTGTCAAAATCTTTTCTTCAAAATCAATTTCATAACCCTTTGTCCTCACGTCAATGTCTATCAAGAAATTCTGTGCAAGATAGAAAATCACAAAAATTTTACCGAATAAATCATAAGCAATGCAGCGGAATACTTTTAAAACTATTCATTTAAACCAAAACCGTTACACAAAGAAAGTCATTGAAAGATAAAACAATCGAAGTTAAACCAATGTAAATACATTAAAACAATCCAGTAAAATATAAAACATGACTTCCAAGTCACCTATCCTGAACGACTTCCCCATGAGGTGTCCAATTAGAGTGCGAGTCTTCTGACGTAAGTCAACATAGACTGACGTAAGCCAACATACTCTACGTCCATGTGTACCTGAAAAATAAAGTGGGAGTGAGCTCAAAAGCTTAGTGGATCGATCCTACATATCACATGCATTATACAGACCCAATTCAAAACATTACAAACACTTTCAAACATTAGGCGTTCAAACATTTATTTGTTTTAGTTGAACTCTAAGACCGAAAGAGGGTTCAGATGCCTCTCGGTAATTCCCTGTGATCCAATCTAATCTCAGAGGTTTCCAATAACCGTCTAAAATCAATTGACACTCACATCATAGCCTAAGAGAGTGTACTTATCATGAATCGTACCGTCTTCCAAAGACTTCGAGTTGTCACAGTCAACTCGGGGTGGGAATACCTACGATCTGCCTTATGGCTCGACAATCTCAAGCGGTGACATATAGGAGATGCCACATCGATTCACTTTAGGCTCGTCAATCGTACTGGTACGTGGATTCTTAATAAACCATCGTCTTATTTTAGTTTTTTTTTTTTTGCAACCAATCTCAAACATATCAGACATCATACAATACACTAGAGAATATAATTCAAACTATGTTTGTAAATCAACCTAATAATACGCATGAATAACCAATGGCATCTAAATGCATCTCTTCCTATTTATGCATGTTATAATTAAGTAAATCTAAGTGCAAATCGTTATATTCATCATGGCGTGAGATGATTATGCATGAGTCTAAATAAATCATCATGAATCACACATCATCCAAATAGAACAAACAATTTCAATCAATTTTCTACTAAAATTCTAATAACCTAGAACTATTCACATAAATGCTTTGAATCTTAAATTCATATAATACAGATGAGCAAAGAAGTTACACCCACCTGATTTTGCCGATCTTCAGGGCTCCTTGCTTTCTATCGAAATACCCGATATTCTCGATTATAAAATCTAAAATTCAAAAATCAATAAAATTATTCTTAAGTTTAAATGATTTATCAGATAATACTTATAAAGTCTAATTATTGATTTTCAACTAGTTTAAAGTTATTCTAAAATTCTAGAATTTTTATACATTCTAATTAAAATATTTCTAAATCTTCTAAATTTCCTTAGTTTAAAATTACTTTTTTCTTTTTTTACTTACAAACTTTTTCGTAGAATTTAATTTCTAATAACTTAGTCTTTGCAATTTGAATAATTTATTGATATCATAATTAATTTAATTATGAACAAAATAAGACTTCTAGATGTTCTAAGTTTAGTTTTAAAGTCTAAGATTTTATTATTTTCTTATAAAAGACATCTTAAACTCCTAAAATTTATTTTCATGTCTTTAACTAATTTAATTTATAAAATCATAACTTATCCTAATTTAAAAGATTAATTAATTTAATTTTATTAATTCAATTAATTCTCATGTTTAATAATTAATAAATAGTCTCATATTAAATTTATTTAATTTAAATCATTAAATAAATTTTTTAAATTATTATTATTTATTTATTATTATTATTATTATTTTTTATACTTGCTTTAATTAATTTTAATTTATATCTAATTTATAATTTATAATTTTATTTTTCTTTCGCATCTATGATCAACTAAAAATAAATTTTATAGTATCAAAAAAAAATCTAAATTTTACCTTGCGTCGTCTTCCTCGCTCGAGCGACGCTAACGGCGAATCTCCTTTTGTTGCATGTTGCTTCTCTCTGTGATCAAAATTTTTGCCATTTCCTTCGTCGCCCAAACACAATGGCATTACACCAGCAACACCCGAAATTTCAGTTTCAATCTCCTTGTTCAATTATTTCAACCCGCCTTACAGAACCCGAACTCCACTCGCAAGAGTTAAAAATACCACAAACCAGAAAATCAACCATCCATGTTCTTGGTTCATCACGGCACAAACCAGAAAATCACACACACTAAGTCGGATTTCCTCGTTGTGCAGAAAACGGACCACGCACAACACACCTCTCTGTTTCTCTTCTGTTATCACGGCTCAACCCAGAAAATTTGAGTTCAAAACTCAAATTTCCATCTTTCTTCCTCTTCTTCATTCTTCCTTCTTTGATCGTCCAACTGAAAGCCACAAACCCATGCCCAAAACAGCAGCTCCTCTTGACCGGCAGCATCAACGTCCAGCAGCCATTCTTCTCTTCTCCGTCCGGCAGTAGCTGCAACGACCAGCAACAATTGCTGGATTTCCTCTTTGCGTTCTCTTTCTTCTTCATGGTCACTAGCAAGCATGGTTCTTAAATCTATCGCCCCAAACAAGAAAATCAGCAACTTGGGCAACACCAAAGAATCAAACCGGAATGATGCACGAATCAAGATTAGCAATCACAAATCACCACAGATTCATAGCACCACAAGAATTCTTCATGTTTTCATGGCCAAACGAAAACCCAAACAAAATCATCAAAACGCACAACAAATCCAAGTTTCCATCCAACCGTTTCAACAAAATCCCATCCTCTGTTTTGTTCGTTGATCATCAAACCAAGACCCAAATTCAAACACCATAAAATCTGATTTTTAGACCATATGAAATCTAATTTGAATGTCTCCAAAATCTAGAAATTTGAGACCGAAATGTCAGATTTTTTTTTTCAAATGTCTCGTTTGTGCTCTGTTTCCATACTTCAACCCAGAAATTTTAGGGTCAAAATCTCAATTTTTTTTCCAACTTGCTCTTCGATTTGCAGCTTGCCCTAACCCAGAATATCAGATCACAGCTTCAAGTTTTCCTTCTTCTTCACTCCAAATGCACCAGCACACAAAGCTACTGCTATCTTCTTCGTTTGAACACTGCAACATCATTAAAAAGAAGAACCCCAAATCAACCAACTGGATTCTTCTTCTTTCTGTGATTCTTCAACAGCAACAACATTTGGATTCATTTCTTCAATTCCCTTCGTGCGACTAATAAACATAATCAACTGCTCTTCTTCATTCTAGATGAATTGATGTTTTCACCGCCCAAAATCCCATCAAATCCAGAAAATTCTGGTTTGTTCGACTCACCGGAATTTTCCAGAATTTCATTTGTTTGTATTTTTTTTCATTTATTTATTTTTTTCGTCCAAACATACTCAACCCATAAATTCTGAAATTTTTGTTTTGTTTTTTTTTTAACTTAGATTTTTTTTTTGATACTACCAGTTTTTTTCAATCAAATAATCTGGATGTATTGCTGAGTATTATTATTATTTTTTTCTATCATTCTAATCACTAAATTCTTTTTTTTTTTTTCAAGATCACCAATCTTTAAATTTCTCATATCCAATTTTTTTTTGTTTTCAATCAAACTTCATTTCTTAAATCAATTGTAGATTTTTAATTAAATACATAATTTTTATTAATTTATTTATTATAATTTTTTTTTCAACCCACAACAAGTTTTTCAATCCATATTTAATTTTTTTTTTCAATACAACATTTTATTTCTTTTTTCCACTAATATTTCAATTAACCATTATTTAATTTATTTCTCTTTATTATTATTATCTTAGATCATCAATTTATTTCCTACTCCCCAATTACTACTTTTACTAATCCATACAATTTTTTAATACTCTAGTTCATCCTATATATTTATTCTTTTCTTCTAGCTAATTCAAACTAATATTGAACTAATTCAAGCTAATCTCAACTATCATTTTATTATTTTATTTATCTTATGTCTATTCATGACCTGACATGATCACAAAGTTCCGGGGTGTTATAGAATTATATTTTTTTCATTCATTTATGCATAAACAAATGCTAGGGAATCAAGAATCAAAGTTTGTATTTGTATACCAATGACTCATCCTACTATAGGCCATAGTTTGTGGAACATTAAACAATAGACTAGCAGGCTTACATTTGAGGAACATTTCATTATGATAACCCTAACTAGGGAGTTACTTTAGTTAAGTTTTGTGTTTGATTGATTATATTGTGGGGTGTGTGAGTTGTAGATGAGATACTAAGCCAATTTGTTTTGATGCAAACCTAGTAGGTTTGCAGATGTCTGACAAACTTGGATTCACTAGATTGAGTCCACCATGGGCCAGAGACATGATGCATATGTTGTTTAGCATTTATGAGTTGACTAAGGCTCGGTTGTTGCAACTAAAGGCGATAGTAAACTAGCTAATGTACCCATTAGAGCCACAAAATTCAAAAAATATGAGGGAAATTGAATAGGCCCCAATAGTTGTTTCACCTGCCCCTAGGAGCACCTCTTCAAGCATAAGTCTTAAGAAGAAAAGGAAGAGGGAAGCTAAACACTTGGAGAAAAGTTGCAAGCATCGACAATTGCTATCCATCATCATATTGATGGAGTTGTAGTAGAAGTACAATAAATCATGCCCAATGAATTTCCAATAGTAGAACAAGAGCCAGTTGAACATGAATTGGTCATGGAAGAAGACCGTAGACATAACAAGAAGAAATTACACGACAAGCTTCTTTATAAATTCATAGATCTTAACCAAAGGAATACCAAGGAGGGGTAAACCTACATTAAGTCGAGGATCGGCTACATAATATTGAGAAAATAGCAAGGACTATAAATGTAGCACCTCGCCTCTATAGAGATCCCAAAAGGCATTATTACTGGATTGCCTTTAACAATAATGATAATTACAATAATATAAAGCATTTTACAATATCAGGGCCACTCGAGAGATGAGAGATATTACTATATCTTGTTATACTTGTCAATTCATTAAATTTTATGAACACTTATAGTTATATAAAACCTCATCATTTTCTTCATTAAAGTTTCTTATATAAGAAAAAAATCTCCAATTTAATAAACCCAATTTTAAATTTCAAAGTAAATGCTAGTTGCATAGAATACTAATGATATTATAGGTATTTTGCATATGTTTTGCATGGGTTGAGTAGGAAATGGACATATTTACTTACGTAGAGGTACTTAAGCATTAATATAAGGATTTGCACGTCATTTACACAATTAGAAGAGTTTCAATATAGTTTTATGAGTTTGTGGTTGTGATTTAATTTCAAGGAAAGGTTCTTAGTTGTCTATGTAGGTTCGAGTTGATTGAAAATAGGTACATAGACAATAGAAGAAGGAAATAGACCCAAAATGGCAAGAATCCACTAATTATTGTGGTAGAGAAACACACTACCGCGGTCAGCAGAACGTTTAAAGAAGAGAAAACTAAGGCAAATGCACTACCACGGTAACCAAAGGACAAGTTGGCTAAACAAGGTCATAACCACAGTAGCCTACTACAGTAGTGCAACAATTTGACAGTTCCTAGAATTTCTGGATTTGTGTTTTGCCTAGGCTACCCCAATCAAGTACCGTGTTAGTGTGAATAAAACATGCAATTCTAATTCTTTAAATGGGTGTTAAGTTGTCTTGAGTGTATAGATATAAATAGATAATGTATGAAGGTTTTGGGGAGTCTTAGATAGTAGTAGTAGAAGGAGCTGGAGCAAAGAACAAAGAAGAGCAAGGAGAAAACATTCAAGTTTCTAGTATGATTTTTGGTTTTTCTAATTCTTTGTTTTGTATTCTCTACACTATGTTAGGCCAAATACTTTAATTCTAGGATGTAATTTTGATTGTGAGAACCTTTAATTTTGTGTTTTGATTAATCTATTTTTGATGTTCTGTTCTATACTTTGTGTTTTTATTGATTTCTATTTACTGGCCATAGATAGGAAGATCTTAGACTATTAAACTAACTCGGGAGAGAGGTTTGATGGTTTGATCATAAACATATAAACTTAGACAGATCATTTGAATCGGGAGGTCGTTGATTTTATAGGAGGTTGCACGTGAAAACAAATTTTACTACATTAGTTATTTTGTTGTACACCTTGGGAGAGGGTATTGGGAACTTGACTAATAGATATAAAAATGACCTAGGAGGAAGTTTTAATTCCACGTGCTATAAGCTACAAAACTATGAGATAGATTAATTAAAATAAGAATTAAGGGGGATCGCATGAGATTTTACTATCCTAGAAACTTGATTGATATAGTTTTCAAATTTACATTCTCTTGATTTAAAGTTTATTTAAATTTACATCATTCACACTTGATTTACAGCCTTAATAAAATTGACACAAATAGTGGATTGGGCCTTGAGAATGTTGGCATTTAATCGTTCCCTGAGGATGATATCCAGTTTACAATCGATTATTAGTATTTGTAATACTGTACACTTGAAGTGTCTTCAACAAGTTTTTGGCGTGGTTGCCAGGGAACAGTGTACAATAATCTTAGAACCAATTAAATTTAGTTAGATCTTAATTAAGGAAATTTTTCTTTGCATTTTTATTGTCTTTTCTTTTATTGTTTAATTCATTGGATACACTTGATCTCTTTTGCTTTGCTTGTGGTGTTTTAGTTGTTGATGAGTAGAGACACAACTGACTTGTCAAAGACACCTAGACAAATCCAATTGGAGATTAGAGGTCATACATTCCATATGTTTGAAAGTAGCAAATATGCTATTGGCAATGACGGTGAAGCACCACTTTGGGATTTTTTTCAAGCCTATGTTGAATAACAACTACTCCAGAATTGCAAGAACACCCATCAACGCCAATAATTTTGAGCTAAAGCCATCCATATTCACTATGATGCAGCATCAACAGTTTGGGGGTTTGGCTACAGAAGATCTAATGGCACGCTTGAACTCATTCATGGAGATTTGAAATACATTCAAGATGAATGGCCTGCCAGAAGATCAATTAAGTTTAAGGTTGTTTCCTTTCTCTTTAGGACATGGCTACAAAGTTGCTTACTAGGTAGCATCACCACTTGGGAAGAGATGGGTCAAAAGTTTCTTAGAAATATTTCACTCTAGCTAAAGTTCACCAAGTTCAGGGTGTAATAAGTTCTTTCAAGAATCAGACTTTGAATTTCTTTATGAAGCTTGGAAAAGACTCAAAGATTAATTGAGAAGATGCCCTCATCATGGCTATCTTCCATGGCTCCAAGTGCAAATGTTCTACAGTGGTTTGACACCACCTACTAGAGCTTTGGTAGATTTAGTGGTTGGAGGATCCTTGATGGGAAAGTCTACAACAGACGCCACATAACTCATTGAAGATATGGCAACCAATACTTATGGACATGCTTTAGAAAGAGGATCAGTAAGAAGCGTTGGCACCCATTAGGTTGATGAAATTGCAGGTTCACAAGCTCAAATAACATCCATGACTCATTGGATGAATTTGTGGGGCGAGAAGCTTGGAAGTGGACAGTTTCAGGCCCTTTAGAATTAATCAATCTTAGCAATAGCTGAAGTACATAATGCCACCTTCAAAGAAGAAGCATCCATAGAATAGCTAAATGTAGTAAATCATTTCAGCAACTTTCAAGGACAACAACATGGAAACTTTGTTCCTAGGTACTACCATTTGGGTGTTCATAATCATGAGAACTTCTCATATGCAAATAGTAAGAATGTGCGGCAAGCACCATTGGGTTTTGTACCTTAGTCAAACCTACATGATAAGAAGTCATCCTTAGAAGACAAAATGGATGAAATGATGAACATGCAAGTTCAATTCTTCAAAGAAGTGATAGGGAGAGTTGATAAAAATGACAACAGAGTTACAAGATTGGAGGTGCAAATGGGGACCATGAATGTCGCATTGAAGAACCTTGAAACTAAAAAGTTAGCCCAAACATTCTCTAGCTAGCAGCGAAGTTCCTTCTCTAGTGATACTCAAGTGAACCCAAAGGTAAGTTGCAAGGCAATCATAATCAGGAGTGGAAAAGAAATACAAGGTCCATCCCACCCATCCAGCCCCTCTATTATAATTGAAGAGAATGATAGTTCTGAGACAAATGCACCAACACAATCCATTGAGATGGAGAAAAAGAGCTTAAAAAAAACAAATGTGAGAACTCCCAGAATAACTATTTGTTGGTGTGCACTGCAAGTCTACAGTGTTGCAAGCAGTAATAACTGGTTGAGAACTAGATGTTGTCCTCTAGAACAAATTATGCGTAATAATCTAAAAGCCCAATTTACTAATAGTATCAATTTTATCAAGGCTATATATTAAAGGTGATAGTGGAATAGAAATGAAATTTAGATTAAAAGAAAAATGATTGGAAGTCTATATTGGTCAAGATTCTAGGATAGTAAAGTTTCATGCGTTCACCCTTTATTTCTGGTCTTAACTATCTATCTTGTCTTTTGTAGGTTATAGCACTTGCCATTAAAACTCCCTCCTAGGTTATCTCAACATCTATTAGTTAAGTTTCAAATACCCTCCCTTGAGGGGCACCAAAAAATAACTAATGCAATAATGTTTTGTTTTTCACGTGTAACCTCCTATCAAAACTATCTAGCTACCTCCCGGTCCATTGATTCATCTTGGATTATAACTTTATTATCCAATTCTTAAACCTTTCTGCCGAGTAAGTAAAATAGTCTAAATATCCTCCTATCTATGGTTATTAAATAAAAAACATTAAGATAACAAGAAATAATATCGAAAATCGACATAGATTAATTAAGAACTTGAATGGAATGCTCCTGTCTGACACTTAAGAATTTAAGTTCAGAATCAAGGGTTCACACACTTGATATTACATCTTAGAATGGAGAATCTAGCTTGACATAATGTAAACAATATAGCTAAAAGGAATATAAATAATAAAAATCATACTAAAGAGACTTGAATATCTTCCCTTGCTCCTTGCTCGAGGCCTTTAGCCAAACCTCCTTGATCTTCAAAAATATCTTCAATGAATGCTGAAATGTATGTACACTGGAGGTTGAATTCATAGGTGATTAATTGTTGAATGTTTAGAACTCTTCTCCTTTTATAACTGTGGCTCGAGACTGCTCAAATTACTTTTTTAGTCATAATACCACAATAGCTATTCGCAGTAATTTAGGCGCGACACAGATCCACAAATTAGGGGACATGTCAAATCCTATTGTATTCTATACTACTATGATAGGTTATTGTGGTAATGGTATTGTTTGCCCTTGGTGACTATGGTAGTGGGCCACAGTAATGCCTTCACCCCTATTTTGGTCCTCTGGTTACTGCGGTAATGATTTCCTTTTGTATAGTTCTGTGGTAATGGACTATGGTAATGATTCCTGGGTTTAGGGTTGATTGACTACAATGGTAGTGCCTTTTCTGGGTTTGTCCTTCATTTTGTGCCTTAATTACTACAATATTGAGTTTCCCTACAATGGTAATGAGTTCATTTGTGTAGTTTTGGGTCATTTCTCATTGTTAAACCTTTGTGCACTCATAATAGACTTGCATTAACACTCAGGAACCTTTCTCTAACATTAAACCACAAATATAAACGTGTACAATCATATAGAAACTCTCTTAATTATACAAATGATGTGAAAATGTGTCTATTAATGCTCAAATGCAAATGCGTTCTAATTCCCACTCAAACCATGCAAAACAAATTAAAAATGACTATGACATAGTTAGCATGCTATGCTACTAACAAATACCCCCAAACTTGAACTATTGTTCGTCTTCAAACAATAATTCAAACACATACCATATACAGTTGAATCTCAAGCTCAAACACATACCATATATAGTTGAATCAACATTCACTCATCATTGTGACCTCCATTTTCCATTCCTCAAGCCTATGATTCATTGACAAGTTCTTAGTGTTGTTCATGTTGTCTGGAATTTCAGTCCATCCTCTATTTTTCCTCAACTTCACCCTTTGTCTATTGGTATCTCGATCCTCCTAGACTACGTAAGTGATTTGTAGTTATCATCCCACTCACAGAAGTCCTTTCCTAATACATGAGTATACCTCTCAATTTTCTCTTCTATCCATCCTTTGCTCAAGTCAAACTAAAATTAGGATCAAAGGTCTTTGTTTTAAGTTGTATTATGGCTTCGTTCAAAGTATAAGTGTGATAGGATTTAAATTTTGACTCAAATGCACACTCATAGCAAAGATAACAACATTCTTTGTTTGATCATCTATATTCATGATCCCCTTTTGTACATTCCTTTGTTTTTCTCTTTGTTCATACCCTCAACCTTGCTTTCATAGCTCCCCCAAACCTATGATTTCGCCTGCATTTCAATTGGAGCCCATACATATAGCCATAAACACATTGGAAGCTCAACATTTATCAATAAGATTGAATTATTGCGTAAAGATATCTCTATCTCTTTCTTTCTTTCTTTCTTTCTCTCTCTCTAAAATTATATCATAGAAATATGCATATTGATGACTGCATCCTTTTGTTCATCACAACAAGCATTGTCATCGCTATGAGTGTACACAAACAGGTTCAATTGATATATACACAAAAAGTATCATGCATTTAATGTTCGGGTTTATTTCAAAGATATAGGCTTAAAGGCTCAAAATTGCTTGCAAAGGGATTCTTTATGTGCTGGGATCAGTTTTTGGGCTCAAACTCAAACAAAAATGGCCTACATCCTTTCCTTCCTAGAGTTATTCCTAAGTAATGTTCTGAATAGAATCAAATATTTCAAGTGTATGTGGGAAATTATCTCCACTTGTGTTGTGATTTCCACTCCTTAGTTTTCTTAGTTTTCAGATTCTCAATTCACCTAAGACTAAAGAGTTCTGCTAAAGTCAAATTTTGGATAAACCAAGCATACAGACTGTTTGAAACTATCCTAAGTTCTTTACCTCATCACGTAGAGGAATTTTCAATCTCATAGGTCACTTAGTGAAATTTTCAGAAAAATGTGGCATACATTTAGCTTGAATGCCATTTATATGCTCGTGACCTAATGCAAAGTGACTAAACAGAGTTTCAATGAAAAATAATTTGTGATATTCCTATAAATATAAAGTTTATGAACAATGCATTACAAAGATTAAAAGAAATTGACCTAAATTGAAGAAGATTTTTTCAATGCGCATCCCCAAACTTAAACTGAGCCTTGTCCTCAATAGCACAATTACAATATGTCGTTCCAAAACAAGGAGGTTTCACACTGATTAATTCACATCCATCCATATATATACTTGATTTTAAACATGCATAGAAGAAATAAATAGCAAGATTAGTCATGAATAACACACACATCATCCATTAAGAGATAAACCTGAATCATTTAATAGTTAGATCATCCACATAGTATTTTCAAAAAGGTTTTAAGATTAGTAGCATAATAAACAAAAAATTCATCCCCTAAGAAAATATGAATAGATCACTGGTCCATGTCATCTCCAAAGAAATCTGCTTGTGAAAAATGATCAAACCCTGTTGCTAGACCAAGAGCATCATCGTCTCCATCCTTGTCATCGTCATCCTCTTCGTCTCCAGTAGGTGGCAATGGAGTGCTGCAGCAAGTGCTATCCAAATAAGGTGCCAAACAAGGTGGAAGGGATGCCTACTATAGAAGCTTTGGATGGGTGATATAAAAGAGACGGTGAAGATTAGCTAATCCATGGAGATTAGCATGAGCTTTTGACAAGGAGGAGGCAGGATTAGGGGCAGCAGCTGGTGTGGGCTGAGTAGATGTAGATGCTGTAGGCTCTACCCTCCTCCTCTTCATAGGAGTGGATGTAAGAATCTTCAAAAATATATGATCCTTCATCTTGAGAGTTGGCTCATTGCTCAGCCCAGTGATACCCGCCCTCCTACATAACTCAGTGATGCATGTGGGGTGTTGTAGACTAGTGTTGGTCTTGTCTATGGTTGTCCTAATAGAGCTAGAGATGATTGACCCAATATTGATAGAGAGACCCTTCATGATGCAATATACTAACACAACTTGTTCCAGAGGAACCCTATTGATTGCCAGAGATGGTAAAAGGTTAGCACAAATGAGATAGAGCCATACCTTGGCTGTGGTGGTGAACGAGGTCTTGGCCAAGCTAATTGGCTTCTCATTGGTGCATTGCCAAGAGGCATTGAGCACATCTTCTGGTTCAAAGTTCTCCCACACTTGCTAATGATATTCATCCGGGGTGTCCTGGGGCAAATCATAGACTGCATTGATCATAGTAGAATCAAATTGAACCTAAATGTTGTGGACCCACACCTTTGTACCATCCCGTTCAGCTGCATTGGCATCAAATTATTGTACAATAGATACCGCAGGGGCTTTCAGTGCGCATTTTAATTGTTCCCAATGCCTTATTGCTACCATAAAATCTATGCCTAGGCGGCATTCCTCAGCCATCAACATTATGCCTCTCTCAAGGATAATCTATCTCATGTCTCTGAGATGGCCTCGATAGATTTGAATTGTACATGATCTTCTAGCATAGTAGCTTGTGATGTGTTGCATGGTCTAGATGCTATATTTTTAGTTCATGGGGCCTTGCAATGAAGTTTCAATAGACAACGTGCATTTAATCGTAGAGAATGGGCACCGACACATTTAAAACTGAATAATTCATGAGAATAATAACATGAAATGGTTTAAACTATGCAAATGAGATTAATTCACTCAATTAAAATATTCATTGCAAAGACTGAATTTACAATGGAAAATTAAAAATAGTGACTTGATTCACAAAAATATGAGATCCAATAGAACAGTGATATCCACAATAATTCAAATTATATATGAGAGGACAAATGGAATAATGTAGCATGTTGAATGCATTGGGATGTCCAAAGGTAATATAAGCACGAAAATGGTAATATGTAATCCAAAAGCCATGAAACCCACCATCATTCATTACAAAACATGGCATTCAACACAATAAAGCCAAGAATAATTCAAACACACACTCATAAGGCAAAACGAATCATTCAAAATGAGAAAGAACACAAGAACTATTCAAAGAATCATTCAAAAACAATAAAACTTCCAAATACAATGAATAAAATTAAACCAAATAGGGAATTAACTCACATTAGAGTGATGATGATGGCAAAACCAGAAGATTATAAGGGAATTTGGAGCTTCAAACCAAAATCACGAGCATGAAATGAGTGAAGAATGGGTAGTTTGGCTTTAAAATTTATGACATTACCGTAGTAATGATTTTTCTGCAAAAAATAAAAAGTAACTATTTGCACCACTACTGCAGCAGGCTATTGTAGCAGTGTGTTGTTTGAACTGCCTGTTACAGTGGTAACGTGATGTTCAAAAACTTTATGCCTTGGTTACTGTAGTAGGTTATCGTGATAATTAGTTACCAAACACTTTCTAGAATTTCATGACCATGTTACTGCGGTAACGCAATTTCTAGTTTTAAGCTATTCTGGTCACCATGGTTAGCGACTGCATTACCCAATTCATTTCAATGGTTACTGCGGTAACCTAATGCAGTAACGAGGTTCATCATTTTTTGGAATGGAATTAATTAACACTCTCCTAGAGAATTAAAATGCAAAATATGATAAAAATAAAATGAAATAAGCAAAACAATTAAAGTTTGGTGGGTTGCCTCCCACCAAGCACTGTGTTTAATGTCGTTAACGTGATGTGGATACTCGTTAACCAAAACCCAATTTGTCGATCTTTGCGAACGCCTTGGCTCTGCACAATTTCTGTTTGACAATGTTGTTGGCTGCTTATATTTCAGTAAATGGTGGTATGGCTGCTTTAAGGGAATTCTTTATTCCTGAAACTCATCGATTAACTCATTAGTTATAAGGCTAAGTTTCAAATTTACATGCAATGTTCTCCCTTTATCCCCTTTAGCTTTTGTGACTGCAACAACTTCATATTTCAATTCTTCAACCATTAATTGAGTTTCAGTTTGCATCATAGTGATTTGTTTGCATTCATGTTCCTCAGTTCTTGGCCTCACATATTGATAGATGTTGAAGACAACTTGGTCTTAATTAACTCATAGGGTGAGTTCTCCTTTTAAAACATCAATAATGGCTTGCCCAGTGGCTGAGAATGGTTTCCCAATATAAATGGGACTTCATTATCTTCCTTCATTTCTAGTACAACAAAATTAAGAGGGAAGATAAATTTATTTACTTTCACCAACACATCTTCAATGATCCCTTCTGGATATGTGAGTGAACGATTTGCTAGCTGAAGAGTGATGGTTGTAGGATTGATTTCTGATATGCCCAATCTCTGATATATTGAAATGGCATTAAGTTTATGTTGGCCCCTAAGTCACACAGAGCTTTCTCAACTGTTGTGTCGCCTATAGTGCAAAGAATGGTAAAACTCCCTGGATCTTTTAGCTTTTGAGGCAACTTCTTTTATATTATGGCACTACACTCCTCTGTGAGTCTCACAGTTTCACACTCATCCATCTTACGCTTCTTGGACATGATTTCTTTAATGAATTTGACATTTGTTGTAGAACTTCAGCAAATGGAATGTTGACGTGAATCTTCTTAAACATGTCCAGGAATTTGGCAAAGTTCTTCTCACAGTTTTATAGAGAGATTCAAAATTTGACTGCTTAAATGAGCTTATTTCACCTCAGAGTTGTTGGACTTTTGTTGGAGTAAAGTATTTTTGAAAAAATCTTTGTCCCATCTCTTCCCAAGTAGTGATACTACTAGGTAGAAGAGTTTGCAACCACGATCTCTTCTTGTCCTTTAGAGAAAAATGGAATAGCCTTAACCTCAATTGATCCTATGTGACACCATTCATTTTTGTTGTGTCGCAAATTTTCATAAAAAGAGTTTAAATGAGCCATTGGATCTTTAGTGCCCAAACCACCAAACTATTATTGTCGCACCATTGTGATGAGGGATGGCTTCAACTCAAAATTGTTGGCATTGATTGGAGTTATAGCAATGCTGGAATAATTATTGTTCAACATGGGCTTAAAGAAGTCCCATAATGGTGTTTTACCCTCATGGCCAATAGCAGATCTGCTACTTTTGACCATATGAAATGTGCGTCCTTTGATGTCTAAGTAAATTTGCCTAAGTGTTTTAGCAAAATCAAGATCACTTAACTCAGTTGAGTCTATGTCATTCACAGTTGAAACACCACAAGCAAAACAACCCAAGATCAAGTGTATCCAACAAATCAAAAATTAAAAGAAAATTAAAAGAAAATAACAATAAAAACATGCCTTGATTAAAATTTAACTAAGTTCAACTGGTTCTAAGATTATTTCTTGTCGTTCCCCTGCAACGACGCCAAAAACTTGTCGGTGTGCATTGCAAGTATACAATGTTGCAAGTACTACTAACTAGTTGAGAACCAGATGTTGTCCTCTAGAAACAAATTATGAGTAGTAATCTTAAAGCCTAATTTACTAATGGTATCAATTTTATCAAGGCTGCAGATTAAAGGTGATAATGAAACATAAATGAAATTTAAATCAAAAGAAAAATGATTTGAAGTCTATATTGATCAAGATTCTAGGATAGTAAAGCCTCATATGGTTACCCTTTAATTCTGGTCTTGACTATTTATCTTGTGTTCTATAGGTTATAGCACTTGCTATTAAAACTCCCTCCCGAGTTATCTTAACACCTATTAGTCAAAAGTTCCAAATACCCTCTCTCGAAGCACATCGAAAAATAACTAATGTAGTAACGTTCTGTTTTTCACATGCTACCTCCTATCAAAACCAGCTACATCCTAGTCTATTGGTCCATCCTAGATTAAAACTTGATTATCCAACTGTTAAACCTATCTTCTGAGTTAGTAATATAGTCTAAATATCCTCCTATTTATGGCCATTAAATAGAAAGTATTAAGATCACAAGAAATAAAATAAAACATCAACATAGATTAATTAAGAACTTGAATGGAATGTTCCCGTCTATCACTCAGGAATTTAAGTTCAGAATCAAGGGTTCACACACTTGATGTTACATCATAGAATGGAGAGTTTAGCTTGACATATATAAACAATACAGATACAAGGAATATAAACAATACAGATACAAGGAATATAAACAATAAAAATCATACTAGAGAGACTTGAACTTCCCTTGCTCCTTGCTCCAGCCCTTTAGCTAAACCTCCTTGATCTTCAAAAATATCTTCAACGAATGTTGAAATGTATGTACAATAAATGTTGAATCCGTAGGTGATTAATTGCTGAATGCTTAGTGCTCTTCTCCTTTTATA
Organism: Tinospora cordifolia; assembly: GCA_030144865.1. Classification (NCBI taxonomy): domain Eukaryota; kingdom Viridiplantae; phylum Streptophyta; class Magnoliopsida; order Ranunculales; family Menispermaceae; genus Tinospora; species Tinospora cordifolia. The sequence goes on along the minus strand of JAJIYU010002920.1, from coordinate 10,540 downwards.
GTTGTGGCTTGAGATTGCTCAAATCACTTTTTCAGTCACATTACAGCGTTAACTATTTGTGGTAATTTGGGTGTGACACAAATCCAAAAATCAAGGGACATGTCAAATCCTATCATATTCTACATTATCGCAGTAGGTTATCGTGGTAATGGTATTGTGCGCCCTTGGTTACCATGGTAGTGGACTATGGTAATGCCTTTGCCTCGATTTAGTTCCTCTAGTTATCGCAGTAACGATTTCCTTCTATGTTTACTGCGGTAATGGACCGTGGTAATGATTTCTAGGTCTTTTCTGGGCTTAGGCTTAATTGATTACTGTGGTAATGGACTGCAATAGTGCCTTCTCTGGGTTTGGCCTTCGTTTTGTGCCTTGATTACTATGGTACTAAGTTTCCCTCCCATGGTAATGAGTTCATTTGTGTAGTTTTGGATCATTTCTCATCATTAATCCTCTATGTACTCATAATAGACCTGCATAAACACTCAAAAACCTTTCTATGACATTAAATCATAAATATAAATGCATATAATCACATAGAAACTCTCCTAATTATGCAAATGATGTGCAAATGCTTCTATTAATGCTTAAATGCAAATGTGAATGCAAATGTGTTTTAATTCCTACTCAAACCAAAACATATGCAAAATGACTAGGATATAGTTAGTATCCTATGCTACTAACACTATTCAAGGTAGTAAATACCTTGAACCTCTATCACTACCCTTTCCTCAAAGATTTCAAAAGAGGAAATTGTATGAATAGTTTGCAAAATTCTTGGAAAATGTTCAAGAAGATTCACATTAACATCCCATTTGCAGAGACATTACAACAAATGCCCAACTATGCCAAGTTCATGAAGGATATCATGTCCAAAAAATAGAAATTGGAAGACTTTGAAAGAATGAAGCTTATAAAGGAATGCAGTGCCATCCTTCAGAAAAAGCTTCCTTAGAAATTGTAAGATCCAAGGAGCTTTACTATACCATGCAACATTGGCATAGAAATCCTTAAGAAGACAATTTGTGACTTGTGTGTGAATATCAAGCTTATGCCCATGTGAGTATGCAGAAGATTGGGGATGTCAGAGATCAAACCTACCGCCATTACTCTTCAACTTGCTAACAGATCTATTACTTATCCACAGGGCATCATTGAAGATGTGTTGGTTAAAGTTGATAAATTCATCTTTTCGATTGATTTTGTTGTTCTCAATATGGAAGAAAATGGGGAAATACCACTAATTTTTGGGAGGCCCTTCCTTGCTACAAGCCATGCCCTTATTGATTTACACAAGGGTGAGCTTACTTTGAAAATGAATGAAGAGCGAGTGGTCTTCAATCTCTATAAGTTAATGCAATTCCCAAGTAATTTACTTGAATGCAAAAGGGTAGATGTGATCAATTCTTGCATTGTTGAAGTGGTGGATGAATTTAGCTCTCAAGATGATATGGCTAGGTGCATTTCTCATTCTATTTCTTCTTCCTATCCCATGATAGAAGATTAGAAATTAAATGTTCTAGCATTGGAAGCTTTACCACCTGAGGCACACAACACAAACACTCTTTTGCTTGATCTTTTCCAATTTGAAGTTTCTCAGAAAGATGCTAAGGCTAATGATTTGAAACCTCTTCTTGATCATCAAAAGTATGCCTATTTGGGTGGAGCCCCATCCTTACTAGTCATTATCTCTTCTTCATTAACTTCAATTCAAGAAGAAAAAGTTACAATGAGTGTTCCAGGAACATAAGTCCTCAATTGCGTGGAAAATTGAAGTTATATGAGGCATTATTCCCACAATATGCATGCACAAGATCCACATGGAGGAGTTTCATAGACCTACAATAGAGCATTGGTGGACACTTAATCCTAACATGAAGGAAGTGGTCAAGAAAGAAGTGATGAAGTGGTTAAAGACAAGTATTACATATGTTATTTCAGATTCATAGTGGGTTAGTCCTATTCATGTGGTGCCAAAGAAGGGAGGAATCATTGTGATTCAAATAATAGGGGTGATACTATTGCCTCTAGAACCACTACAGGGTGGCATTAATTACAGAAAACTAAACAAAGCCACAAGGAACGACTACTTTCCTTTGCCATTTGTGGCTCAGATTCTAGACTGCATTGCAGGGTTTGATTTTTATTGCTTCTTGGATGGGTATTCAGGATAACACAAGATTGTCATTGCTCCTAAAGATCAAGAACAAACAACTTTGACTTGCCCCCATGGTACTTATGCATTTCAAAGGATGCCTTCAGTTTGTGCAATGCCCCAACTACTTTCCAATGGTGCAAGATGGCTATATTTGTTGATATGATTGAAGATATTATGGAAGTGTTCATGGATGACTTGTCAATGTTTGGTGCTACATTTGACGACTGCCTCATCAATTTAGAGAAGGTTCTATCCGATTGTGAAAAGAAAAACATGGTTCTCAATTGGGAAAAATGTCATTTTATGGTTTGAGAGGGCATAGGTGGACTATGCCAAAATTGAAGTGATAGAGAACTTGAAACCACTTACATCATTTTGTGAAGTTTGTAGTTTCTTAGACCACACAGGGCTATATCACCAATTCATTAGGAATTTCTCTCATATCGTTCGCTCTCTATGCCATCTTTTGGAGAATGAAGCTGACTTTGATTTCAACAATGAGTGCCTTGAGGCATTTACTACACTTAAGAAGGAATTCATATCTACTCCCATTATGTCTATTCTTGTTTGAGGAGAACCCTTTGAGATTATGTGTGAGGCTAGTGATTATGTAGTTGGAGTTGTTTTGGGACAAAGGCGTGACAAGCTATTTTGCACTATCTATTATGCAAGCAAGATACTTGATGATACACCAAAAAGTTATACTACTACTGAGAAAGAGTTGCTAGCTGTTGTCGTTGCTTGTAAAAAATTCAAAGCTTATATTGTGGGTTCTTATGTTACAATGTTCATTGATTATGCTGTAGTATGTCATCTCTTTGCTAACTTCTCCTTCAAGAGTTTGACATTGAAATTAAGGATAAAAAAGGTTCAGAGAGTGTGGTAGCTAATCATCTATCTCGTCTCCCTGGGGACATTGTTGATGACCCTGCGCACATTGTTGAATTATTCCTTGATGAACAACTTCTAATAATTATGGACCGTCTACCATGGTACGTTGATATTGCCAACTAATGAGCAATAGGTAAAACTCGACCTGATCTATCAAGTGTTCAGCTTAAGCGATTCATACATGTAGCAAAGTTTTATTTATGGGATGATCCATTTCTCTATCGTTGATGTGCTGATAAGATCATTTGCTGTTGCATTCCTAACAATGAAATTTAGAAAGTCCTTCATGATTGTCATGCATCTCCTTACAATGATCACTATAGTCATCAAAGAATAGCTCATTATAGAGTGGGTTTTAGTGGCCCACTATGTTTAAAGATGCTTAACAATTTGTGAAAACCTGTAAAGCTTGCCAAAAGCGAGGAAATATTTTCAAGAAGAATGAAATGCCTCTGAATTCTTTTATTGAGGTTGAACTCTTTGATGTATGGCAAATCAACTTCATGGGACCCTTCTCATCATCTGACGGGAAGCAAAATTTATTGTTGGTTGTAAATTATGCCTCTAAGTGGGTGGAGGCCATAGCTACTACAAAGAATGATGCCCGAGTAGTTCTTAAATTCTTGGCTGGCAACATTTTTCGAGATTTGGCACACCCAGAGCTATAATAAGCAACAAAGGTACACATTTCTGTAATCGTCTATTTAATGATTGTAATACCCTAAAAATTTTATATTTAATTAAATGACATTCAAGATCAATTTAGTGAAATTGAGTGCAAAATGAAATCGAGTTCATTTCGGGGCTAAATTTGGTAGGTTTTCAAAAGTCTCATTTAGTGACCCTTAAACAGCCTGAAACAAAGTAAGATGACATGAACCAACTAATCAGATAACATATACAAAAATTAGAACAATTGGTCAATATTAGGGTTTTCATTTGCCAAACGTCCTTCAGGGGGTCCAAATTAGAAAGAATTGACATTTAGGGTACTTCGGGGAATCAAAATGAACCGAAACGAAATGGAATGACATAAACTAACAAAATGAATGACATACAAAAATCAGGAAAATTGGCCAAGATTTGGATTTTCATTTACCTAGTGACCTCAGTGGGTCTTAAATAAGGAAAGTTTTTGAGAAAAAATCACCTTGGCCCAAACCATACCTTAAAATTTGCACTAGGTTCATGTGATTCCAAAACTATAGGTTATAAATCATAATTCCTTATAAATAAGGGGATATTAATTTTTATTTAATTTTTGTGAACCCATGAAGTCATGACCACCCTAAGCATGTGCAAGTTACATGGATGGAACACCATGATCATGCATACCCTCACCCTACCCTAAGCTCCATGGAATGTTTCCTTTATTTGAGTTCATATAGAACGATCCCATGTGCCATTTAAATAATCATGTATCCCCTCCCAATGAGATGTCCCATTAGTATTAACAAACCATGAATAAATGATTCCATGGGCACCATGGTGTTATCATATACTCCAAAAACATCCAAAATAATCCAAACTAGAAGTTTCTAATTTAAGAATAGAAGTTGCTGAAAAATGTTTCTAAACACCCAAGGAACAAGATTAGAAGTTTCTAATCTAAGAATAGAAGTTGCTAAAAAATGTTTCTAAACACCTTAGGAAAAATATTTGAAGTTTCTAATTCAAAATAGAAGATTGCCAAATCTTGTTGATTTGGTGTGCATAAGAAAAGGAATCAATTATCAAAATATATTAAAAAGTTGCCTTGCTTGCAATATCACACTTAGATTAACTTCCAATCAAAGAATAACAAGTATTCTAAACCCTTTTTGTGTTCACACATAAATAGAAAATCAAATAAAGCTTATATCTTGTGTTCACAATAGGAATTGGAAACCAAATCAACCTACATTCTAAATTGTGTGCACACTCAATCTATGCATTCCAAAACATACCCATGGAGGAATAGAAAGGTTTCCTAGTGCAAGCATGCCCAAATCGTCCCCTAGTGCTCATAAACATCTATATAAACCCCCGCTTGCTCACATTCATCTCATCCCAAAGTAAAGAGTTGACACTTCCCTCTTTGCTTGTTCTTGCCCTCTTCTTGGCACCTTTTCTCACCCTCTTCTCTTTCTTGTGGGAGAAGTTCTCATTTTAGTATTTTAGAGAGTTGTTGAAGTAGTTTTGTTGGTGATTAGAAGTTCTTGAAGTTCAGAAACTGGTGGATAAGCGGAACCTCTACCAGATTCTACAAAGAAACTCAGATTAAGGCAGTGGGGATTTCTTGAACTTTTACTTTGCTCTTTTAAATTTCTAGCATGTTCATGCTTATTTGAATTCTAGTTTTCAGCATGTGTAATTATATTTTAATTTTAGTTTACCATGTGTTTATGTTTTAATCACGCATGAGAGCATGCCCTGCTTAGAATCCATGTTTAAGATTTAATTCAATGTTTCAAGCATGCTATATGATGTTTTCATGTTTGTTTTGGATGTTTGATTTTCTCAAATTTTTATTTTGAATTTCTTTTATGATTATGTGACTCTTTAACTACATACTATCATAGTGGCCCGAATGGGTGCTATGGGTGTTCTTAACACATACTTGGAGTGTGTGGTTGCGAGGTGCAACTAAGGGATACTTGGTTTGTGGCATCCAATGGAAAGTGACAAAGAAATGTCTTTCCACCCTAAGGAGGGGTATTTAAATTAAGAACATTAAGGGAGTAGAATCCCTTTCTGTCTTAACGTCAACTACAACCAAAAAGTTGTGTGAATCACTTAATGCATGAAAATGTTTGAATTTGGATGTGCTATTGATTTGAATTAGTAACTTAGTTGTTTAATAAATGATCCACTAGGCTATGTGCTCCCCCCTTCCTTTTATTTTTTAGGAATTTGAAATCCATGATCAAGCTTGGTAAGGAATTAAAAACTCTATTTTTAGAAAGTTTCTATGTAAGGGCATATTGTCCATATTTTGAATAAAGACTTTCGCTAAATTTTTATTTTAAATTTTAGAGTTATGTACTCTATTTTTGATTATATGAATTCAATAATGTATTTCTTTATTTTATAAATAAAGAGCTTGAAGTTTTCTTTCAATCACTTGTATTATCTTGTTGAATTTTAAACTCAATGAAAGTGTATTTATAAGTATTTCTATAAGTGTTAGAATAAAAGAATCGAGATGCAAGTTGTGTATTTGTAAATGTAACATTAAGACACAACCCTGTCTCTTGGGGGTTGTGGTGTTACAATGGTGGTATCAGAACCTACGCTTAGGTGCCTTTGGCGAGAATTAGAAAGTTAATTACTGGCTGTTTAACTAGAATTAGAAACTTCAATTAGGGTTTCACCTTGAATTGATTTGAATCTTGAAGGCCTTCAGCTAGCATTAGAAAGTCAATTAGTGGCTGTTTAACTAGAATTAGAAGCACGAAATTAGGGTTTCACTTTGGATTGAATTAAATCTTGAATGCCCTACCTTCTATTTTGAAAATTGAAAAATTTTTTAGAAAGTGTTTTCAAATGAAATATATGTTTTGGAATGTTTTGTTTGGGTACAAAGACTACAAGTTGAGCTGATGGTAGGTAAGCTTTGTCCTGAATAAAGCTAAGTATTGAAAATGGAGGTGGGTTATCTCGCCCTAGAAAGCGCAATTGTTGAGTAGACTTTAGTTTCACTACCCGATTTGGAGCTTGTCCCACCAGCTTATACGAGTGGTCTGAGTTGAAGAATACCCTTACTTTCTATATAAAGAAAATTAGAAGGTAGAAAAATTAGGGCAAGAAACTGATTAGAAGACGAAAAAGATACCAAAGATGGTATCTTGACTAGATAGAGGTTGTAAGTCAACTAGATTGAACCCTAGGTCCAGAGATAGTTGAAACATAATGTAGCCATGGGTGGCATAGTGGATCAAAAACATAAAACTTTAGGACATAGGCCAGGACATAGGCTAGAGATTGAAACTTGTGTGAAAACAAAAAGTTGTTAGAGCAAGACACGAGATCGGGAAGCTTCTATATCTTTTAGTTTCTATGTAGTATGAGATGCATAAGAATTCGGGGTTAAGGAGGAAGCCTAGACTTAGAGAATGATGGACCATGTGTGGTGAATGATCGATAATTCTGACAAAATGGGTTTCTTTATGCTCGTTGGTATGGGAAGGTGGAGTATAGTGGGCTAGAGAACCTTAGTTATCAAGAAATTTGCGAAATTATTTGGGTGTGTGGCTCTGTTTTGGGTGAAAACCTAAGTGGAAGGGGTAGATTGGTATGGGACACTTGAACCTAAAAGCTTAGGTGGAAGTTGGAAACCTTGCTATGCTAGCTTTATTGTTTGATTATACGGTATGCATGTTGTACTATTTTTTACTTTGAAACCAAACCCCGTACCCATGCATGAAAAAAACCAAGAAGAAAAACCTTTAGGCCACTGAACAAATCAAGAACCTAGAAACCAAGTCTAGAGTCATGATAGTATGAACATTTGACGAAACAAACGTCGACGTTGAAAAGATGAACTGTAAAGAGTTCAAGGAGATCTTTTGCAAAAAGTTATGTCCGGAGGCTACCCTAAGAAAGCTAGAGGAAGACCTTGTAAGACTCATTCAGAGAGATTTCACCTTAACTGAGTACAAGAAGAAATTTACTAAGCTAGCCAAGTTCTCTCAGGAACTAATCTGGGAGGAGAGGATGAAGGCTAATAGGTTTACTTACGGTCTCAAGATTGAGATCCACAAAGTGGTTATGCGTCTGGGCTTAAAGGCATATAAGGCTGTCTTAGAAAGAGCTCTAATTCTAGAGCAAGAACTCAACCTAGAGCAAAGGTTGAGAGGAAAGAATAAGAGGCCTAGTAATGAAACAGAGAACTTAGAGGCCTAGAAAAAGAATAACAGTGATGGGAAGGCACCACAAACTCAAAATCAATGGCAAAATCAAGATGAAGTAAAAGAACAGGCGAGGAAGTAGGGACTGTGCTCTGTGTGTGCAGGCAGAAGGGTCCTTTGGCAAGAAACTGCTCGATTGCACCCGCTCAGGCTCCTCAACCACAAAACACTTAAGGAGGACGTCAGAATGGTCGTTCTCAAGACTTACAACAACAGCAGAATGCCACTCAGAGTCGTGGTCAAAACTAGGCCAGAATGTTCGCTACGGAGGCCCAAAAAGATTAATATCCTCATTAGAAACCCTAGTATTCCAATGTTAGGACAAACAAATTAATATTTGTAATATAATTAGTGGAGGAGAGTTCTTGAGACTCACTATATATTAACATTTATTTTAAATTTGAATAAGGTTTTGTACCTCTAATTTTCGATTAATGAAAATGAATTCTTTAAGAACTCTTGTTGCCCCATGTTAGATATTCAAATGAGAAAGAAAGTGTTAGTCACTTAATGCAACGACCTCGAGACATGTTGTGTGATAGAGTCCACTAAGTTAGAGGTGGGGTACAACAAATAAAACTTTCAATAGACTGAGAACTTTAGGATAGGTATGATCCTAAATGAAAGACAAACCTATAGGTATGATCCTAAATGAAAGACAAACCTGTCTCTATAACAAGTCTTGCCATCAGACCTATTGCATTAGATCATGGATGAACAAAAGGAAAGAGAATGGGTCACAAGCCTGATGGAGGAAAGTGAATGGGTAAGCTTACTGACCATAGGTTAGATGCTAAGAATACCTCAAACACCGTATGGGTAATTGTGGATCGCCTCACTAAAGTGGCTCATTTTTGCCAATTAGACCCATAGACCAACTTAAGATGGGAGAACTCTATGTGATAGGAAATGGAATTTATGAAACACCTAAGATTTATAGTAGATAAACCTAGACTTGCTTAGATAATTCCTTAACCGTGTAGTTCCAAAAATAGTAGAGGCTATCACAGAGACTGTCACACAAACTTAAAGCCCTTAGGCTTATAGATTAGTCAAAACCAGACCGTTTACTAGAAACTTCTGAGTAAGTGTCAATCTATGAGAAAATACGAATGTGACCCTTCTCACATCATCCACTAGGAAGAAGTGAATATTTAAGACGATACTACTTATGCAGAAACAACAGTCAGAATCCTCGACCATAGAGTCAGAGTCCATGAAAGAAGGATATCCCGTTAGTGAAGGTACTGTGAAAATATCACGGGGTAAAAGAGGCTACCTAAGGACTCAAAAACGAGATGAAGACAAACTATCCATACATATTCACTAGAAATCCTTAGTTATGTACAAATTTTGAGGACAAAATTTTTCTAAGGAGGGTAGGTTGTAATACCCTGAAAATTTTTTATTTAATTAAATGACATTCAAGATCAATTTAGTGAAATTGAGTACAAAATAAAATCTGGTTCATTTCGGGACTTAATTTGGTAGGTTTCCAAAAGTTACATTTGGTGACGCTTAGGGACCCAAAACAACCTGAGACGAAGTTAGGTGACATGAGCCAACTAATTGGACAACATATCCAAAAATTAGAACAATTAATCAAGATTAGGGTTTTCATTTGCTAAACGTCCTTCAAGGGGTCTAAATTAGAAAGAATTGACATTTAGGGTACTTTGGGGTATTGAAATGACCCGAAGCAAAATAGAATGACACGAATTAACAAATGAATGACATATCTAAAAATCTGGGGAATTGACCAAGATTTAGATTTTTATTTGCCTAGTGATGTCAGTGGGTCTTAAATAAGGAAAGTTGTTGAGGGAAAATCACCTTGGGCCAACCCATACCTTAAAATTTGCATTAGGTTCATGTGATTCGAAAACTATAAGTTATAAATCATAATTCCTTATAAATAAGGAGATATTAATTTTCATTTGATTTTTGCAAAGCCATAAAGTCATGGCCACCCTAAGCATGTGCAAGTCAAATGGGTGGACACCATGATCATGCGCACCCTCACCCTACCCTAAGCTCCATGGGACATTTTCTTTATTTGAGTTCATGTAGAATGATCCCATGTGCCATGAAAATGATTAGGTATGCCCTCCCTATGAGATGTTGCACTTAGTATTAAGAAACCATGAATGAATGATTCCATGTGCACCATGATGTGATCATGTACACCATGCTCTACACACCAAAAACAACTCGAATAATCCAAATTAGAAAGTTTCTAATTAAAGAATAGAAGTTGCTGAAAAATTTTTGTAAACACCCAAGGAACAAGATTAGAAGTTTCTAATCTAAGAAATATAAGTTGTTGAAAAATGTTTCTAAACACCTTAAGAACAAGATTAGAAGTTTCTATTTTAAAATAGAAGATTGCCAAATCCTGTTGATTTGGTGTGCTGAGAAAAGGAATCAATTACCAAAACATATTGGAAAGTTGTCTTGCTCACAATATCACACATAGATTAACTTCAAATCAAATAATAGTAAGTATTCTAAATCCTTTTTGTGTTCACACATAAATAGAAAATCAAATAAAGCTTATATCTTGTGTTCACACTAGGAATTGGAAACCAAATCAACCCACATTCTA
>JAJIYU010002919.1:0-28748 GCA_030144865.1 Tinospora cordifolia | reverse complement strand
TCGCCTAATGTACAAAAGTTTTTGACATGCTTGGTTTGTTTGAATTGAAATAATGATTTAAATGTTAGAAAGATCCACTGGGCTATGTGCTCACCCTTCTTTTTATTTTTTCAGGGAATTAAATTACATGAAGATCATGAATATTAGTTAGGTTCTTTTTATTTAAAAGTTTCTAATTTTTATGTAAGGGCATGTTGCCCAAGTTTTAAGACTTCCGCTGTAATATTTTCTTTAAAATTATGTACTCAATTTTATTTAAAGAATTGGGTTTATGAATTTCAGTTATTTCTTATACTTTTGCCTTATTAAATTCTTAATTTTAAGTTATGTGCGGTTAAATACGATCAAGGCATGAAATGACTGAAATAGAAAGTCAAGTGTGCGTCGCTTGTAATCTAATACCAGCCCGGCCCGCCGTTTGGTTTAGTCCACTATTAAGAAAAATGGTGGATGCGTGCAATGCTTAATGATACGGGGGTTGGGGTGTTACAAATAGTAATAACCAGTGAGATCGGATATCATCTTCAATGAATGAAATTTAACTTAATTATCTCAAATCCCAATTTAATGTTAGCTTTCATTTTATCAAGACTCCAGTTAGGGTTGAATTGTTAAAATCTAAATAAGAGCCTAAACTATTGAAAGTAATAAAAATATGTTTTGAAAACTGTTTAGAAAAGTTATCTAGGATAGTAAACTCTTTTATATGCCCTATGATTCCTATTTTAGATCATTAAGTTCCTGCATTATGAGTTATAGCATTTTCCATTAAAGCCCTTTCCCGAGGTACCTCAATTCTTATTAGTCTTGTTTCATAATACCCTCTTCTGAGGCGCATTATCAACAACCTAATGCTGTGTGAGTGGTAATCTCATGCAACCCCCTAAACAATTAATAACACTCTAGTCAATCAACTAATTAGGTCTATATTATGAATATCCAACCTTTAAACCTCTTTTGCGAGTTAGTTTAATAGTTTGAACTTATAATGTTTATGGTCAGTAAGCATTAAGCGATAAGCAGACACAATATAAAATAATGCATTGAAATCAATTATTGAATAAGAAATCTTAGGTTGATACATTGGAGATTTACATCCTAGACATTAAAACTAATTAGCCCAACATTGAATTAAATGCAAACATAAAAGAAGAATGAATAAAAATGGACATACTCAAAGCTTGACCTCTAAATCTTCAATTCCTTCTTAGTGTTCTTATTTTTCTCCTTTTGACCCATTACAGTCAAGAATTTATGAAAATAGGTATCCTTTGACTCTAATCTCCTTTTATATTTATAGGCTCACACTAAAAAAACCCTAAAAATATAAGAAACCCGATAATTAATCGTGTTACCATGGTCAATGATCATGGTTGGCATCGTTCCTTAGTAAAAACATGGATTTCCACCATTCTATGGACCGCGGTAAGCATTTCTCGCATTCTGATCACATTTTGGTTACCGCGGTCACTGGACCACTAATCACGGTAACTAGCGAGTTGCCTTTTTTCTTTATCTTCCTTCAGCTACCTCGATTGTCAGTTCTCCTACCGCAGTAATGGTTGTTTTCCTTTGATTTTCACTTCTCTTTACCTCTACATGTTGTAATTCTCTATTGGCTTCATCCTAAACCTGCACCACACTAAAAATCCTTCCCCAAACATTATTTTCTCATAGAAATGCGGTAAACAATAAAAACAATGCTGAAATGCAATGAAACATGTGATTCCTATTCTGAATGCGTATGCTACTAATTATGCACAGATGTGTCTAATTCTCCCTAAATTCCTATAAAATGCAATAAACAACCTATACTAATGTCAAGCTATTATGCAACTAACAAATACCCCAAAACTTAGACTATTGTCTGTTCCCGAATAACGACTCTAATCTAAACTAACACAGCATACCATATAGAAGTAAATTCATTTTCACTCATCATTGTAACCTCAATCTTTCATTCCTATAGTTTATGACTCATTAACATGTCCTTAAGGTTAATTAAATTGTCTAAATTTTCAATTCATCCTCCATTCTTCCTTAACTTCACCCTCTCATCCATCAGTATCTCAATCCTCCTAGATTTTGTAGGTGATCTATAGACACCATCCCACTCATAGAAATCCTTTCCTAATACCTTAGTACACAAACCCTCTCAATTCTCTCATCTATCTATCATATACTCAGTTCAAATTATAGTAGGGATTAGAGGTTGTTTTTTCTCTAGGTTGTAATGTGGCCTAACTCAAGGTACAAATGTAATAGGATTTTCATTCTAACTCAAGTGTACACTCATAGCAATATACCAACCCAGCTTGTTTGATTTTCTCAATATAACTTGATCCTTCTGTTCAATCTTTTGTTTTCTTTGTTCATGCTCACAACCTTATTTAATACATCCCCCAAACTTATTTCATCCTGTGCACTCCAAATTGTACACACATGTATACTCATACAAAAGTAGAAAGTTCAACTATTATTAACAATGCTGAAATAACAAATAATTATAACTCTTTTCTTCTTTTTTTAAAAAAATAATTATAAAAATCAAAGCTAAAATTGAAAACATATGTATTTCAACGTTTATATCCCCTCCTTTCTTCACATCATCAGCATGGCCAGTGTTAAAACTATGAGTACACACAAATAGGTCCAACTAAGATATTCATAAAAGATAGAGTGTTTATATCATATTTAGGATTATAACAAGAATAAGCTATAAGGCTCAAAATTGGCTACAAAGAATTATAATTGCTGGGACTGGCTTTTAAGCTAGGACTCAAAAAATGATGGCCTACTTCATTTCCCTCCTATAATCATTCCTAGGTAGCGTTCAAGACGAATTTGATTATTTCAAGAGCTTGTGGAAAATTCTCTCTATTCGTGGTTTGGTTTCCACTCCTCACTTTCCTCTGTCTTCAGATTCTTAATCTACCTAAGACTATAGAGATCTGTAAAGCTCAAATTTCAGATGAACCAAGCACACAGACTGTTTTAACATATCCTAGTTTTTTGTCTCATCATGCTAGAGGAATTTTCAATTTCATAGGTTACTCAGAGAAAATTTTCAAAAATATGGCATGGATGATCTAGCCTAAGTGACTCATACCATATGTTCCGAACATGCTTCTAAAGTTTGCTGAGAAAAACACAAAGAAAGAAAAACAAATATGAAATTTAAAAAAAAATACTAACAACTAAACCTAACATGTTGAAGCGGTTTGCACCCCCAAACTTGAATAGTACCTTGTCCTCAAGAGCACATTGATTCTCATAATTGGAAGAGTTAACATCAAGAACATGCATCCAAAAATAGAGAAGTTATTCTAAAGATCATACATATTTTAAGCACATTTATAAATGATAAAGACAGTCGACACATCAAAAGTAATTATACAATATCTAAACAGTAGAATTTGAAAGAAAACATAGAAAAATAAAAATAAAAAATCCTCTCCAAAAACTTTAGCCTCAGTGATGTGGTCGTTGTCGTCCCCTCCATCATCATCATCATCGTCATTATCATCAACAATTGGCAGAGTCTGAGGGGTTGGAGGCACAGAACATGTCATAGCCATGTAAGGCATGCAACATGTAGGAAAAGGATTGGCTTGTGCCATGGCCTGATTAGTGCAATGTAGCCATTGGGTTAAGTAGGCCAAACAATGCATGATAGCATGAGGATCAAAAGGCGGTGTAGCTGATGAAGATTGCTCAATAGCAGCAGAAGAAGAAGGTGGTGGCAGTAGAAAGAGCAGGATTTGCTACGGTGCGTGTAGGATTAGTTGAAGGCTATGGAGACTTTGTAGAGGCCCTACACCTCTTAGTAGATATAGAGGATAGCATCTTCAAAGCAATGTGGTCTTTCATCTTCAGTAGGGGCTCGTTCCACTCCAAAACTACTCCAGCTCGTTTGCATAGTTCTGTAATGAAGGTAGGATGGGGTAGTCCTGTGTTGGTCTTATCAATGGCAGACCGGATGGAACTGGAGATAGTGGTCCCAATATTGATTGGGAGCTCCTTTATAATGCAATAAACCAAAATTTCCCTCTCTACTGTTACCCTGTTAATAGCCAAAGAGGGAAGAAGGTTAGCACAAAAAAGATAAAGCCAGACCTTGGTAGGCGTCCGAAACATGGTCTTCACAAGGTTGATGGGCCTATCGTTATAACAAATCCATGAAGCGTCGTCAACACACAATGTCCTCAACACATCATCTGGATCAAAATGAGGTAGTAAGGTGTAGTACTCGTCCGGAGAGTTTGGACCCACTTCTCACGGACCCAAACTGAAGTGCCATCTCTATCGACTGCATTTGCGTAGAATTTTTGCACTAGTGGATTGACAGTGGTAGATGGTGCCTGAATCAGTTGCTCCTAATAGCGAGCAACAACTACAGTATCAATGCCAAGCTCTCACTCTTCCTGTATTAGGATGATGCCTTGCTCTAAATGAGATGTTGGTTGGATCTAATAAGATTGAACGATTGCTTTACTGTAGCAGTTCTGAAGCATGTTCGGTCTACAAGGGGTGGAGGAGCTGCAGGCTGCTTCCCTTTAGATGCAGGGTGTTTCATTCGAGGAGGCCTGCAAAAATAATATTAGTAGGCAAGGAAAACTTCAATCCATATATAAGAACATGAACATTGAACTGTAGCAGAACAAATGTCAACATATCTTATAAGAGACTAGTTACCCAAAATAATTACTAAAAAATCCATGTGCAGTAGTAAAACTAGTCCTTAGATCCTAACCATAGCAAGCACCACAGGTAGTCTATTAAAAACATCCAACACCTAAAGCATTGCAAAAGAATCATGAATACTCAGTAGCACATGTCCATCATAGTCTTTAAGGAAACAACAACCAAAATTCAGCATTTATAATGAGTTTGCAGGTGCCTTAATTCCAAAATCTCTAGCAATCATTCAGAAAGTTGATGGATAAAGAAAAAATTTTGAAAACCTTTGAGGAAAAAAGAAATCTAAAGCATGAAAAATAAAATGTAAATCATAAAATAATCCTAAATATGTGATTAAGGTCGGGAAATAATAGAAAATCGAGTAAAAACACTTACATTTGCACTAAAAGAGGAAGAGAAATGCTTAAGAACCACGTGAGAAACCAAAACTCATAGAAAAAAATCAGAGATTTTTGGAGCAAAAAGTAGAAAAGGATCATGGTTTGTCTTAAAAAGGACATAATTACCGCGGTCACTGCTCGAATTACCGGGGTAATTACGTGAATTTTTTATTTCGAATTTTTATATTTCTATTGACTGCAGTCCATAGAGTTGTATAGAGTTGTAGACCATGGTACACACGATCCTCCAAAAATAGGCATTATGGATATCGCGATACATAGAAATATACCGTTCTGTGGATTGCAGTAATCTCATGTATACCTTAACGGTGTGTTCTAGTGACCGCAGTACACAGAATATAGCATTCTGTGGATCGTGGTAATTGCATGAATTCTTGCTAATGTATTTCTGTAGACCGTGGTACATAGAATATAGGTGTTATGTGGACCGCGATAAGCAGAAGCAAAAACAGTTTTCTTTCCCCCTTTTTTTCAAGTCTTAAACATTATGAGGCTAGGAACTAAAGAAATCAAACTTCAACATCTACATGTATCCTAGAGAAATGAAAAAGTTTAAACAAAATGAGTGCAAAAGATAGAAATCAACAGTGGGTTGCTTCCCACTCAGCGCTATGTTTAACGTTGTTAGCTCGAGGAGGATACAGCCTGTCAGACTTGAAGTTTTACCAGCTCTATCGTTTGTTTTGGCCCTCCATAAAATATCTTCAATCTCTGACTATTCAATTTGAATTTAAGGCCATCTATCAAGCCTGACAAACGAGATTCAAGTTTTTAAGGAAAAAATCATAGTCTAAAATTCAATAACAATACTTGCTAGCCAGGTTCAAAATCTTTTTTCTCAATGAGCTTGTCATGCCTCCTCTTTGTTCTCTCTCTATATATATTATTGTTCTCGAAAGCATCGCGGCAGAACTCTTGAAGTTCTACTAGTTGAAGTATTTGGTTCTCCCCACAGGCCTTTACATCAAAATTCAGCTTCTTTATTACCCAGTAGGCCCGATGCTCTAATTTACAAGGCAAGTGATAGGACTTCCCATGCAACAACTGATACAAAGACATGCCAAGGGGAGTCTTAAAGGCTGTTTGGTATACCCAAAGTGCATCATCTAGTTTTAGGGCTCAATCCTTATGATTTGTTCCAACTATCTTTTCCAATATCGCCTTGATATCTCGGTTGGACACTTTAGCTTGTCCATTCGTCTACGGATGATAAGACAAAGCAACCTTGTGTCACACTCCATATTTGGTGAGAAGGTTGTTGAAAATTCTATTGAAAAAATGTGTACCTTCATCACTCATAATCACTCTAGGTGTGCCAAAATGAGAAAAAATGTTGCGAGAAAGAAACTTCAACACAACCCTGGCATCATTCTTGGTTGTGGACACAACTTCAACCCATTTAGAGACATAATTAACAACAAGCAATATATATTATTTTCCATCCGATGGTGGAAAGGGCCCCATGAATTCTATGCCCCATACATCAAATAATTCGACTTTCACAAAATATGTAAGCGGCATCTCATTTTTCCTTGAGATGTTACCCTATTTTTGGCACACTTTGCATGTTTTCACAAATTGATAGGCATCCTTCAGCATACTAGGCCAATAAAATTCGCTTTCAAGAACACGCCTCGCTGTACATTGATAGTTGTAATGACCGCTATAGGGCGAAGCATGGCAGTCATGAAGAACTTTGTTAAGTTCTACTTTCAGAATGCAATAATGAATCACTTTATCAGTGCACCTCCGGTAGAAAAAGGGATCATCCTAAAGATAGAACTTGGCTTCGTGTATGAAGCACTTGAGGCGGCTGCGAGACAAATCTAGTGGAGTAGTGCCAGTGGCCTTATAATTGGCATAATCTGAGTACCATGGTGCGTTGTCACTGACAATCAAGAGGTGCTCATCGGGAAAACATTTGACTATACTCTTTGGATCATGAACTACTTCATTGGATATGCGAAACAAGTGATTAGCTACCACATTCTCTGTACCCTTTTTATCTATCACCTCTATGTCAAACACTTGTAGCAATAAAATCTATCTTATTAATAGAGGATTTGCATCCTTTTTGTGAAGAGCTGATGAATAACAACATGATCGGTGAAGACCTTGACATAAGAACCCACAATGTATGACCAAAACTTGTCACGTGCAAAGAAAACAGCTAGCAACTCTTTTTCAATAGTAGTATAATTCTTTTGAGCATCATCTAGTGTTTTGCTTTCATAGTATATAGCTCTTAATATCCTATCATGTCTCTGTCTCAATGTGACCCCAACAGCATAATCATTAGTATCACACATTATTACAAAAGTCTCCCCTCAAACTGGAGTAGACATAATAGGAGCAGATATTAGATCCTTCTTTAATATATTGAAGGCTTCAACACATTCAACTGTGAAGTTGAATTCAGCTTCCTTCTCGAGCAAACTGCATAGGAGGTGAGTGATTTGAGAGAAATTCTTAATAAATATATAATAGAAATTAGTGTCCCCAAAAAACTACACACTCCTCGAACAGATTTAGGGGTTGCCAATTTCTCAATGACTTGGATTTTTATCGGGTCAACCTCAAGACCATTAATAGAAACTTTGTGACCCAAAACAATGCCCTCTCGAACCATGAAGTGACATTTCTTCCAATTAAGTGCTAAGTCTTTTTCCTCACAGCGAGAGAGAACTTTTTCCACATTTAACAAACATTCATCAAACATAGCACGAAACATAGAAAAATCATCCATAAACACCTTCATGATGTCTTCAATCATATCTGCAAAAATTGTCATCATACATCTCTGCAAGGTGGCTGGTGTGTTGCACAAACCAAACGACATCCTCTGAAATGCATAGTCCCATATGGACAAATGAAGGTGGTCTTCCCTTGATCCTCTGGTACAATGACTATCTAATTGTACCCAAAGTAATGATCCAAGAAGCAATAAAAGTCATATTCGGCAATCCTATCTAGCATTTGATCCACAAAGGGCAAAGGGAAATGATCCTTCCAGGTGGCTTTGTTCAGTTTTCTATAATCAATGCACACATGCCACCCAATAGTTGTCCTTGAAGCAATTGTCTCTCTTTTCTCATTTGTGACCATAGTGATTCTTCCTTTCTTAGGCACAACATGGATAGGGCTAACCCATTGTGAATCTGAGATAACATAGATAATGCATGCATTCAACCATTTTATTACCTCTTTCTTCACCGATTCTTTCATTATTAGGTTAAGTCTTCGCTGGTGCTCCATTGTAGGCTTATGAGAATTCTCCATTAAAATCTTGTCCATGCAAATAGTTGGACTTATACTCTTGATATCTTTGATTGTCCATCTGATAGCAGACTTGTGATCTTTGAGCACTCGCAACAACTTTTTTTCTTGGATAGAGCTTAATGAAGAAGAAATATAATTGGTAGGGATAGTGTTTCATCCAAAAAAGCATATTTTAGATGTTCAGGAAGTAGTTTCAGATTAATGGCCTTAGAAACATCTTGAAAATTTTTAGATTGAGTAGTTTTAGATAGTAGAGCATGTAGACTGTTAAGTCTGGTGGAGAAGCTTCTAAGGCTAGCACAATCAGCTTTTCATCTTCAAACATAGGTTAGGAAAAAGAAATTGAATAGCATCTAACCAAGTAATCTTGAGAGCTCAATTCATCTATGACCTCAACAATGCAGGAATTGATGACTTCTATCCTCTTGCATTCATACATATCACTGGGGTAGTTCATAGCTTTGTAGAGGTTGAAAACCACTTTTACTTCATTTACTCTCAAAGTGAACTCTCCCTTATGTAAATCTATCAATGCATGACCTGTAGCTAGGAATGGTCTCCCAAGGATAAGCGGGATCTCATAATCTTCTCCCATGTCCAGAACCACGAAGTCAACTAAAAACATGAATTTGTCCACCTTTACCAAGACATCTTCCATAATGCTCTTTGGATACGTCAAAGATCTGTCTGCTAACTGAAGAGTAATTGTGGTTGGTTTGATTTCTGACATGGCTAACCTCTTGCACACTGATAAGGGCATGAGATTTATGCTAACCCCTAGATCACAAAGTACCTTCTCAAAGATTTCAGACCCAATGTTACATGGTATAGTGAAGTTGCCTGGATCTTTCAATTTCTAAGGAAGTTTCTTAGGAAGGATTGCACTACATTCTTTAGTGAGCTTCACAATTTCAAAGTGTTCTAACTTTCTCCTTTTAGACATGATCTCCTTCATGAACTTTGCATAGTTGGGCATTTGCTGTAAAGCTTCTACAAAGGGAATGTTGATATGAATCTTCTTGAACATTTTCGAAAATTTAGCAAATTGCTCATCCAACTTCTTCTTTTGGAACCTTTAAGGGAATGGAAATGGTGGAGGTGCTAGAACTTTACCATCTTGAATGGTAATCCCCTTGGATTTTTCTTGTGATTTATAAGATACCTCATGTTGTATAGCTAATGGCCTTGGGACGTCATTTTCATAATTGTTAACGTCTTCAACTTCAACAGATGGACTAGCCAAATATGGTGGGCTTGCTACCTCTTTCCCACTTCTAGTCATCATCTCCTTGCAACTCTCCCTTAGATTTACTTGAGTATCACTTAGAAATGAGTTACACTGCTGATTTGACACTATTTGTGCCAACTGTCCCACTTGAGTTTCTAAGCTTTTAACTGTGAAATTCATGTTTCCAATTTGAATCTCCATGCCAAAAACTCTACTATCATTCTCGTTTACACTCCTTGTTAGCTCCTTAAAGAGCCTTGAGTGCATGTTCATCATTTCATCAAGCTTGTCTTCTAAGGATGGCTTTTCATCTTGTAAGGGTTGTTGTGGTACAAATCCGAGTAGAGGTTGAACATTTCTATTATTTGAATATGAGAAGTTCTCATGATTTCTAACTCTCGGATGATAGTACTTCGAAAGCATGTATCCCCTAGGTGGGCCTTGATAACCATTGAATCTGTTCATAGCAGTCAGTTGCTCAATAGAAACCTCTCCAGAATAAGATGCTTTGTTGGCTTCAACAATTAACTAAACATGTTGAGTTTACTGATTATGGTATTGCCCATTACTGTTCTTCTATTCTACCAAGTTCAACCTATGATTCATAGCAGCAATTCGGGCATGCAAACCATTAATTTCATCAACGTCATGAATCCCCACTCTCTTGGTTGTTCTTCTTTCTGTACCATGGCCATATGCATTTGCTGCCATGTCTTCAATGAGTTGGGTGGCATCAGTGGTGGACTTTCCCATCAATGACCCTCTGACTGCAAAGTCTACCAAAGCTCTAGTCAGTGGTGTGAGTCCATTATAAAACATCTGAATTTGAAGCCAATGAAGATATCTGTGCTGTGGGCATCTCCTCGATAAGTCCTTAAACTTTTTCTAAGCTTCATATGGGGACTCAAACTTAGATTGCTTAAAAGAATTGATTTCACCTCGCAAATGATGTACTTTAGTGGGTGTTAAGTATTTTTGAGGGAATTTCTATCCCATTTTGTGATACTTCCTGGAAGCAAGGTTTGCAACCAACTTCTAGTTTTATCCTTTAAAGAGAAAGGGAAAAGCCTCAGCCTTAGCCGGTCTTTGATCACCCCATTCATCTTGACTGTATCACAAATCTCCATGAATGAATTGAGGTGAGCCATAGGATCTTCTGTTGCTGAACCTCCAAATTGTTGTTGTTGCACCATTGTAATCAGGGAGGGCTTCAGCTCAAAGTTGTTTGCATTTATCGGTGTCTTAGCTACGCCAGAGTAATTATTGTTCAAGACTGGTTTGAAGAAATCTCTTAAGGGTGTTTTTCTATGTTGTGCTTCTCTATTATTTTCCACACCAGAAAATCCACTATTAGCCATAGTTGGTCTTCACCCTTGGGCTTCCAACCGAATTTTATTTATAGTTTTGAACAAATTTGGATCCTATGGTTGACAAAGACATTTACTTATGCAATCCTGAAACACCAAAAACAAGCACAAGATCAAGTGTATTCAATGAATTTGAATGGAACAAGAAAGCAATCAATTAAAAGTAAAAATAGAAATAAAATTGCCTCAATTAAAATTAAACTAACTTTAAATGGTTTCGATATAATTACACTGTTCCCCAGCAATGGCGCTAAAAACATGTTGACAACCCCCCAATTATACAAGATTGCAATAGGAATAACCAGGGAGAACGGAAATCGTCCTCAAGGAATGGAATTTAACTTAATTATCTCAAATCTCAATTTAATGTTAGCTTTCATTTTATCAACATTCTGGTTAGGGTTGAATTGTTAAAATCTAAATAAGAGCCTAAACTGTCAAAAGCAATAAAAATCTATTGCGAAAACTATTTGGAAAAGTTGTCTAGGATAGTAAACTCTTTTGTATGCCCTGTGATTCCTATTTCAGATCATTAAGTTCTTGCATTATGAGTTATAGCACTCGCTAGTAAAGCACTCTCCTAAGGTACATCAATTCTTATTAGTTTTGTCTCATAATACCCTCTTTCAAGGCGCAAAATCAACAACCTAATGTTGTGCAAGTTGGAATCTCGTGCAATCCCTAAACAGTTAACAACCCTCTAGTCAATCAACTAATCTAGGTCTATATTATGATAATCTAACCATTAAACCTCTCTTCCGAGTTAGTTAATAGTTTTAACTCATAATGTTCATGGCTCGTAAACATTAAGCATTAAGCACATAAAATATAAAATAATGCATTGAAGTCAATTACTTGAATAAGAAATCTCATGTTCATACATTGGAGAATTACATCCTAGACATTAAAACTAACTAGCCCAACATTGAATTAAATGCAAACATCAAAAAGGAATGAATAAAAATGGACATACTCAAAGCTTGACCTCTAAATCTTCAATCCCTCCTTAATCTTCTCATTTTTCTCCTTTTGAGCCATCACAGTCAAAAATTTCCAAAAATAGGTATCCTTTGACTTTAGTTCATCCAATGTGTAGAGCTTTTGCGACACCTATACAATGATGATATCACAAACTAAGTGTTTTCCAAAACGACTCACACAATATAAATCAATAACATTAAATGCATCCTACAGATTAAGATAACCAATAGTTGGATATAAATAAAAACATACATGGAGAGCTCAGTTCGCAAAGGTTTATAGTAGCAATTATCAAATAAAAACAGAGAAACCGAATTTCCAACACTCCTAGAACTACGAATTCTATAAGTTTAAACTTGTGGATTATAATTTTTAAACATTCATATGAGCAATTGTATCAGTCCAAGTAACAAAATACCAAAATCCAACTATAATTGCCAAGTGCTTCACTCAATTTGGTAAACTGTAAGAGCAAAGCAAAGGCACATAAGACAAGATGTCTGCCCACATCACGATTATTTGAAAATTGCACATGCCCAGAAGTTAGCTCAATTTTAATCTCCACTAGCGTTCATGGTACCTTGCGTCTTACATCAATCTGTAAAACTATCGTTCCTCTAATATTAGAAACAAAAAGAAGACACCCAACCAGACCAAGAAACAAATATGTTATAAGAAACTAACCTGCCTTGTTGTAATAAAGCAATGAAGAAATAGATCAATGAAGGAATCTACAGAAACACATACATGAGGTTTGGAAAACAAGGAATCAAGCGTTTTATTTGATGAAATTCATATAGATTTAGCCTCATTTTTAAAACAAGGAAAATAGAAACTCATATAGGTACTCATAAATGGGTTTTGAGATATTTTATTATATAATAAAATGATTGAAAACATAGATGTAAAATGAAGAGCAAACCATAAGACAATGATTTTGATGAAGAATGAATTGTAAAACATATGAATATGAGACGACAAAAATACACATGGGAACGAACTGTAAAACTATGAAATGAATGAAAAGGTAAAATTGTAAAATGAATGAAGATGTAAAACAAAGGAAGATGGGAAAAATTATAAAAAAATGAAGATGAAAGTTCTGTTGAAGTTCTTTTTTTCCTTCCTCAGTGAACGCAAGAACGCAGCACCATTTTCATTCCTCCCTCCGCCATTTTTGTTCTTCCCTCTTCCTTCCTCTCTTGATTTTTCCTGCTCTTCAAGGTTTTGTGTGGGTGAAACAACAAATCCTCGTCTTTTTTCCTCCGTTTTCTTTTACTGTTTCTTTGTTTGCACAATAATGGTTTGGGAGTGTGTGCAGGGAATAACGTGGGCGAGAAGATTGTAATGGGGCAGGAATTTGGTCAGGTGATGTGTATTTGTTTTTTAATGGTCAAAACATTGGAATATATGAACCTTTTGAATACATAATGCTATTTTAATTTTATAAAAATCAAAGTAAATTTATGTTTTTAAATCACTAAATGTTGAGATCCCTTCTTTAGGGTAAAGGGTGCACCGATCAACACAGTACCCCGACAAACCCACTCGCAAGCTGAGCTCACCAAAACACTATTAAGCCTCCTTCCCACCTCATATACAACATCATTAGAGTAATCACAAGAAATATAGAAGTAGGTAAACAAATAGTTATAGTAGAAGTTGAAGTCAAACAAAAGTTAATTATCTACAATCCCCTAAATGTATCAATAGCGAAAGTATCTAAGTCAAAATATTTACAAAGGTTTCTTCACCTCCAATACATCATACGAACTCTCAAAATAATAATTTGTGTAAAGAACCTACCAAAATAACCCGAGAATGCTCCTCTACACTATAACCACCTTTTTTCCTTTGTGCATGGTAGAACTTGACATGTTAGAGTAGTGAGCCAATTTGTCCGTAGTGGCTCATGAATAATGAGTCTAACCTATAACTTTAAATAGTAATTCCATAAAACAATGTTATATATGCATGAACAAATAATATTATGCGAGTGAATGCAATAGTTAATAAATTTTAAATCCACAATGCAATTGTGCGCCTTCCATTTTGAAAATGGATTTAAGGATGAAAACACACGCGAGGCTCTCACTAACCTCCAAGGCAATAATAAATCCACTTGAGTGGGCTTATTAGACGGTTAGACATATTCTCATATATCATAATGATCCACCAGTACATACCTCATGTATGGTAGCCTTAGATCCTCAGTAAGTGGGCTGATTGAGAACCCACACAAAATGTACCTTTAGGTACAGTGGCATCTGGTCCTCAAAGCTCAAGCACATCTACTAACCTAACCCATACCATCAAACCTCGATATTCAAGGCACATTTTCATTTAAAATCTCATTTAAAGATTGTAAATGCATTGCAATATATAATAACATTTCATTAACAAATAGAATAACAAGTTTAAGTGATAAATTAGAAAACACTACTCACAAGGATGCTTAGGTCCCAGAGCTCTCTCATAACTGGTCGCATCTCGCTAACATATTATCCTGCGTAATCAACATGGTTTCTTAATATCTACATGAAACTTTATTAACATCTAACTTTATGGTCCTTGGTCAATCAAAGGATTGACTCAGTCAATTGTGGTCCATTTTGGATTTGGTCAATACAATCCAAATCCAAAATAACAAACTTGTATGATTGACAAGGTTGACGTGGTCAACCTGATCAATTGGTGCTATCAAGCCCCTAATATCGATCTAAAATAACAAAACAAACCTATGCCATTGACACATGTCTCACTTTTGGTATACAATAACCAATCTTTTAATAAATTTGGTGGTTCCATACAACAAATAGCAAAATTTTAATTATTTCTTATGTTATACAATATTGTATATATAACATTGTATAAAATTCTCCATTATTTAACATTATATAACCTTATATACATTTTTTTTAATAATCCTCAAATTGCATAAATACAAATTTTATATATCAATTAACCTTTAAAAATTTTAATTTTAGTGTCATTGAATTTAGAATTTTATTTTAGACATTTTAGTACCTGTCAACTAAAATTTCAGTGTTAATAGGTATATCCACTATGTGTTGACTTCCATTTGCCATATAAATTCTTAGGCTCTATAAGGGTACAAATAAACTATATATTAATGTTTTACTCATTAATCTGAATACAAATATATATATATATATATATGTGTGTGTGTGTGTGTGTGTGTGTGTGTGTGTGTGTGTGTGTGTGTATCGTTTTACTCCTAGTGAAAATACACCCTAGTTTTGGGTCACGCAATAGACTAACATTTCTGCTGAAAGTTATACTAAAAAAACTATAATTCATAACTTTCATAACAATTTTGAATCAGGAAGAGGTAAAAATATTTTACCCAAGATGATGGATCTTTGAGAAAATGAGGGATTTTTCTTCCCTTTTTATTTTTTTCTTTTTCTTTCTCTTTTTCTTTCCTTTTTTGTTCTGCTCCTCTTCTTCTCTATTTTGTTCTTTTCTTCCCTTTCTATGCTGGATATGAATTTGTAAAGGAATGAAGAGAATGAGCATCACAATATCACATATATATAGTCATTAATGGCATGGGTCCCACAAACAAGATAATCTTTCCTTTCCTTATCACTTCACGTCAACATATTTATTTTTTCCTCATTATTCCACTAGCTCACCATCCATCTTTATCCTTTTTTTCATTATATACATAGCAATTACTTAAGTCCTTCTATATTATATAATTCTATTTCATTAATTCTCTTCATTTTTTTTCCAACTAAGTTGCCACTATGTATATTAATGATTATTTATTTATTTTTTATTTAATACACTCATTAATTAATACAATAATTGTAAAATTATTTATTTTTATTTATAATTCATTAATTCATACATGAAAATGCACGTCAAACCCGGCGACTCAATGTCCAAAAATACGAGTCCTTACAGTCTCCCCTCCTTAGAACAAATTTCATCCTCAAAATTTACTAAGATAATAAAATATCAAGAAGCAACTCTGATAATCTTAGGGAAGTGACTCTCCATGTAGTCATCTCGCTCCCAGGTGTCTTGTTTGGCACCATAAAACTGCCAACATTCATGTACCATCGATATCGCCTTGTTGTGTTGTTTTTTTACAGATCGATCAATGATAACTACCAAAGCCTCATCGTATATACAATTGTCTTGCAACTCAACATGTCTCCAATCCATCACATGGGAGGGATCGATGTAAAACTTGTTCAACATTGACACATGAAACACATCGTGTACTCCCACTAACTGAGGCGGCAATGCCAATTGGTATGCCACAGGAAATATTCTCTCGATGATCTCAAAAGGTCCAATACATTGCAGAGCGAGTTTTCTTAAAATTTGAAATCAAGTTTTCCCCTTCCAAGGAGAAATTCAAAAGAGTACATGATCACCAACATCAAACTCAAAGATGTTCTTCCGGTTATCTGCATAATTCTTCTGTCAATCTTGAGCTGCCTTAATGTTTTGACAGATTTGCTAAATTTTCTCATTTTGCTCCTATACAACAGTATGGTCCAAAACTACTATGTCACCAAACTCAACCCAACAAGCTGGTGATCGGCAAGTTGACCATATAATGCCTCAAACGGTGCAATGACAATACTTGCTTGGCAGTTGTTATTATATGCAAATTCACACAATGCCAAATTATCTTCCCAGCTGCCACCAAAATCAAGAACACATGTATAGAGCATAGCCTCCAAAATCGGGATCACTCTCTCAGATTGACCATCAGTTTGTGGATACAAGGCTGTGTTCAAGTTTACTCTAGTCCCCAATTAACTCTACAAGCTCTACCAAAAATGGTACATAATCCGAACATCTCTACCATACACAATGGATAATAGGTCCCCATGTAATCTCACGATCTCATGGATATACAATTGACTCAGCCTCTCAATCGAATCTTTGGTATGAATCGGGAGGAAATGAACAGACTTAGTCAGTCTGTCCACAATGACCCAAATGGTATCATGGCTCTACTGAGTTCAGGTTAACCCCATCATAAAGTCCATAACATGCAGGTATGGTGCCATTTGTATGCTCGCCTAATAACTGTTATTATAGGCAAACTCTACCAAGTGTAAGTATTTGGTCCAATTACTCTTGAAGTTAAGGACACATGCTCTCAACATATCTTCTAGTATCTGTATCACCCTCTCAGACTATCCATTTGTCCGAGGATGGAATGCAGTGCTCATATGAGCATGCTTCCTAGCTCTTTTTCAAACTTTGCTAGAACTGAGATGTAAACCAGGATAGTCGAGCACTACCCCCAGCCAGACCATTTCATCAGCAGTCACACTTATAGCTACTCTTGTTCAGTCACAGCCACTGATAGCGTAGCAGAGTAAATTTTCTGGGGCCTGAGGTAGAGGCTGTGGATAGAGTCAAAGCTATCAGGGAGGACAGAGGCCTCCATTTACATGCTATTAGTGTGGATAAGTTGGATGCAAGAGGGCTGAGTGTTCGACTCTTATAGTGGGTCCCAGCTTTTTTACCCCAGTTAGCAGAGATAGAGCATAAGCCATCACCCAGCAGCACCCTGACTCGATGAGGACCTTGGTGGAAGGTATCATCTCGCTTTGTAACTCATCTATTTATGCCCTGATTGATGTTTGTTCTACTTGGTCCTTTATTTTCGTATGTGCTGTAGATAGATTAGGACTTACACCAGCTAGGGATCCCATTTGGTTGATGTTGAACACTATTGCTGGGGAACGCATCTACCCCAATGTAATCTGTGAGAGGAGTGTACTTAGGCTAGGCGATTGTGAGACCATAGTAGACCTCTGAGTGTTGGAGCTCTCGAGTTTGATGCCATACTTGGTATAGGCTGGTTGGCTACATTCCATGCATATGTTGATTGCTTCGCCAAGTGGGTTGTGTTTCAGATTCTAGGCCAACCCATTATTGTCTTTTAGAGAAGAGCTTCTGATAGGCAGAGTACTA
This sequence comes from Tinospora cordifolia, assembly GCA_030144865.1. Lineage (NCBI taxonomy): Eukaryota > Viridiplantae > Streptophyta > Magnoliopsida > Ranunculales > Menispermaceae > Tinospora > Tinospora cordifolia. The sequence goes on along the minus strand of JAJIYU010002919.1, from coordinate 10,818 downwards.
AGGGTCGATTGGGGATGCAGTATGAGATTGATAACCTCGCTAGTTTGACGACCATAGATGAGGCACCTGCACAGTTGTATATGGATGAGATCCCTGTCGCTAGAGATTTCCTTGACATGTTCCCTGAGGATCTTCTCTGCTTGCCCCCTAAGTAGGAGATTGACTTTATCATCGAGGTCGTTCCAGGGATAAGACCTGTATTGATTACTACTTACCGCATGGCGCCTAAGGAGTACAAGAGTTGAAAATCTAGCTAGAAGAGTTGTTGAGTAAGGATTTTATTTCCCCTAGTGTGTCACCTTGGGGCACTCTGGTATTGTTTGTGAAGAAGAAGGATGGGAGCCTTCGCCTATGTATTAACTACCAGCAACTGAACAAGGTGACTATCAAGAAGAAGTATCATCTTCCAAGTATAGATGACTTGTTTGATCAGCTTAGAGGTGCCAAGGTGTTTTCGAAGATCGATCTGAGATCTGAGTACCATCAATTGAGAGTTAGGGAAGAGGATATGTTGAAGATAGCGTATTGTACACAATATGGGCACTATGAGTTCTTAGTCATGCTATTTGGCGTAACAAACACCCCAACCATGTTTATGGACCTCATGCAGAGGGTGTTCCGGCCATACCTCGACACTTTTGTGATTATCTTCATCGATGACATCTTGATCAATTCCAAGTCTCACAAGGAGCATGTCGAGCACTTGAGGTCCTGCAGACTTTGAGAGAGCATAGGTTATATGCTAAGTTCAGCAAGTGCAAGTTTTGGCTATTAGAGGTCCAATTTTTGGGTCATGTAGTTAGAGCTTAGGGTATTTCTGTGGACCCCACTAAGGTTAAGGCAGTTATCAATTGGCCAAGACTGACCATAGTGACCGAGATCACTAGTTTCATAGGTTTAGTAGGCTATTATCGTGGTTTCATCCAGAACTTCTTGAGGACTGCAGCTCTGATGACGAAGCTAACCAAGAAGGATGCGCCTTTGGTATGGACTAATAGATGTGAGAAGGTTTTTCTTGAGCTTAAGCGGAGATTGACATCGACTCCAGTACTAGTGTTGCTAGAGCCCGACTGAGAGCTGACCATATATACTGATGCATCACTGATAGAATTGGGGATCCAGGATGACAGGGTAGTAGCTTTTGCCTCTCGGTAATTAAAAGATCATGAGAAGAACTACCTTGTACATTATTTAGAGCTAGCAATGGTAGTATTCGCACTTAAGATCTGGTGGCATTACCTTTATGGCTAGTGTTTTACGCTCTATTCGGATCATAAGAGCCTCAAGTATTTGTTCTCACAGAAGGATTTGAAAATGAGACAGAAGCAATGGATGGAGTAGTTAAAGGACTGTGACTTCACTATTGAGTACCACCTGGGGAAAGCTAATACAGTGGCTAATGCTTGAAGTCAGAAATGGGTCAAAACTGCATGCGTGGCAACACATATGTCCCATGAGTGGATGATGCTTGATTTTGCTTCGATCATGAGTATCCATGAGTCATCTATTGAGGCCAGAGTTAGTGCAGAAATTTCATCCCAACCAATCCAAATTCAGGAGATCGTAGAGGGACAGCCTCGTGATACAGACTATGATATGTTCAGGGCTTGGCCAGATGATGCTAGCCTGAGACACAGTGTGCTTGAGGAGCTACACCGATCGAGATGTGTTGTTTATCTAGACGCCAATAAGATGTACCAAGATACTAAACGAACATATTGGCGGTTTTGGATGAAACAAGACATAGCAATCTTCATTCAGAGATGTGATATGTGCCTGCAGGTCAAGGCTGAGCACCAAAGACCCGATGAATCCTTACAGCCCTTATCTATACTAAAGTCGAAGTAAGAACACATTACTATGGACTTCGTGATAGGACTACCCCGTACATAGCAGAGGCATGATGTTATTTGGATAGTTGTAGATCATTTGACAAAGTCTGCCCACTTTCTTCCTATGCATACATAGGATTCGGCGGAGCGATTAAGCTAACTTTATATTAGAGAGACTATAAGGCTCCAAGCGGTTCCCCTATCTATAGTATCAGACAGAGACGCCAAGTAAACGTCTTGTTGTTGGCAGGCATTACATACTTAGATGGGGATGAAGGTGAACCTTAAGACAATATTCCATCCATAAATTGATGGTTAGTTTGAACGTGTAATTCAAATTCTTAAGGATATGTCGCGGTCTTGCATTTTGGATTTTGGTAGCAGTTGGGAGGATCACTTAGCCTTGTGTTTGCTTATAATAACAACTACCAGTCGAACATCGGCATGGCACCATTTGAGGCGTTATATGGTCCACCATGCAAATCCCCTGCTTGTTGGGCCAAGACTAGTGACAGAGCCGTCTTAGGCCCCACCTTCATATAGGAGTAGAATGAGAAGATATAAAGGATTTGATAGAATATGAAGGCAGCTTATGACCATCAGAAGAGTTCTGCAGGCAACTAGAGAAGAGTCCTTAAGTTTGATGTTGGTGACCATGTCCTCCTCTGCATTTCACCTCGCAAAGGGCAAACACGCTTCAGGATTTCAAGGAAGCTCGCACTGAGATATATTGAGCCTTTTGAGATCCTCGAGAAGATTGGCCCCATGGCTTATCGGCTAGTATTACTGCCACAACTATCATGTATCTATGTTGAGGAAATATCACCTGATCCCTCGCACAATATCGATTGGAGGCATATTGAGTTGCGAGAGGATTGTACATATGATGAGTTCCTTGTAGCCATCATAGATCGAGCTGTGAAGAGGTCGTGCAACAAGGAGATACCAATGGTACGAGTGCACTATTAGTTCCATGGTGTCAAGCATGATACGTGGGAGAGTGAGGACTTTATGATCCGACACCACCCTGAGTTGATGTGCGTTGCTCCTTGATTTATATTATCTATATCATTGTAAGTTTTTAGGATGAAATTTCTTATAGGGAGGGGAGGCTGTGACGACCCATAGTTTTGATATACAATTAATAGGTCCGATACATGTATTTTTTTAGAATTTTTAATGAAAATACATGAATTTTTTAATTTTTTTCTTCATTTTAAATTATTTGTTGAAGAAAATTAGATTAATTGGAAAAAAAAATATAATTTTAAGAGAAAATACATGAAATTATAAGGAAATATAATTTTAGGAGAAATATGATTTTTTGGAATGATTATAAAATTTTTAGACTAATTAATAGAATTTTTGGGAAAAAAAATGTAATTTATGGGAGGAATATTAAATTTTTGAAAAAATAATTGTATAATTCATGAAAAGGTGTACATTTGGAAGATTTTGATGAAAAATGATAAATCAAGTGATTTTGATAATTTTAGAAAAAATGGTGAAAATGAGTATTTATATGTATAGATATGCATATACCAAAAAAATGAAAATAGAAAAAAAACAAAAAATAATCAGATCGCACGGGCTCGCGGCCCGTGTCGGCCGGGCCTATGGCGCGGGTCTAGGCCTGTGCCAGCACATTTGGCTCTCGGGCCTAGCCCGTGCCAGTTTGGCCTAGGAGTGTGGGTCGGCCCGCCCGCCTGGGCGGCCCACACGCCCGTTTTCTTTTTTCCCCCTTTTTCTAGCACAATTTTTGGGTGATTTTCTAGCCAAAACTAGCAAAAAAAAACCAACAAACTCATGGTTTTTGAGCCATGGTTTTGTCATCTCTTCACACCTTTTGAGCTGGCCAATGTGAGTTGCCAACTAATCATCTTGCCTCGAAGCACATGGGCCACGTGGATGGCCATGTGGCACCCTTATTTGCCATGCAAACCACCCCATACATGCAATAAAAACCCCCTTTGAACAAGAATTTCTCGTTTTAAGTTGGTGTAACCCATATTCCAAAAATCATATCTCCTTCATTCCAAGTTCGTTTTCTCTGAGATTTAGCTCATTTCAAAGCTCTTATAACCTTTTCAAAGAACCCCCAAGCCCTTTGTCAAGAGTACAACCACTATAGAGGAAAATGAGCATGAAATGGTGTTGTTCACCATGTTTCAAACCTAGAAACCAAAATAATGAGTTGATCTAATTTTCAAGTAGCTGGTTCATGACCCATCTAGGGTCCATTTTGGAGGTAAGACCATCCGTTTTCTACCTTTTTATGTATACTTCAACCTCTAACTAATCAAAAATGAAAAATGAAACCTTAAACATGTTTTTCAAGCTGTTAAAGTTGCCCATCTATTAAGTGTTACAACAATTTTTGCAAGAAAGTTATGTTGGAAGCAACTTTGAGTCCCCATTTGATGTAGTTACGAACATCAGATTAGGCTGAGATTTGGTGTGATTAGAGCTTACACTAAAAGCTACAGGGAGGTATAAAGATCGAACTATAAGCCTCTGTGAGTGTGAATTACTATGCTTGCAAATATACCATGTTAGTTAGAGTTTTAGGACTTAGAAAATTTTCTGAGTTTTTTAGAACACATGTGAAGAATTGATGAAATGTGGAGCATAATTTTAGTGTTACATGTTTACTGATTCAAACAGTTCTTGATGACGGAATGTTATATGATTTGCATGCGTGTAATAGACGTAAGAAATGGCCCTTAGATTAGTGGTTTAATGGGGGGAATGAACACTTGAAAGATGATAGGAATCATGAACCTAAGAAATTCATGTGACTGAACTGAGAATGTAACAGACAATTGATTGACCAAAAATAGATAGTTTGAGCTGAAATTTGGTGGAATGGTCATTGTATATGTTAAGAATGTGTATGCTAAATTTTGTCCCAATTTGAATTTGAGTAAATTGATCAATTGATGCATCAAACGGACTGCCTGTCACATGCAGTTCGGGAAATCAATAGTCCTGACATTACTAATAGAAAATATATCAATCAAGGTCTAATCATGAAATAAAACTCTAATAACTCGTTAGGTAATGTAGATCAAATCTGAAAACTTTTTCATAAATCCAATAGTTGGATTGATCACATGAAATTCGGAAACCTTACTGCATAGATAGAACGAAAAATCCATAATTTAAAGTTCCTGTTAGTTCGGTCGAAAAACCTATTAAAAGAAGTCCAAAAATCATAAAATAAAATTTTGTAACTCATTAGGCAATTTAGATCAAATCTAGAAACTTTTGCATAAATCCAACGGTTAGATTGATCACAAGAAATTCAAAAACATTACTATGCTGATGGAAAGAAAAATCCAAAAATGAAAGTTCATGTTAATTCAATTGGAAAGCCTATTAAAAGAAGCCTAAAAATCGAAATATAAAATTTTGGTCAATATTTGAATGGTCCAAATCAAATCTAAAAAATTTCTTGCAATTTTAACATATAGATTGCTCACAGAAAAATTGACAAATTTGCTGTGCAAATTAAACAAAAGGCTTGAAATTGGCTAAGTTTTGAAATTTAGGGATTTTGACCCAATTGACTCAATTTTGACCAATCTTGACCCAATTTCACCCAATTGACCCAAGTTGACCAAAATTGACCTAAGTTGGCCATGTTGACTAAGTTTGACCAAGTTGACCAGGTTGGACCAATTGATCGAATTCAACTAAATCGAGTTCGGGTTGACCAAAACTAATTAAGAGTTAAGGAAATAATAGTTAAGCTATGCTTATCGAAAAACTGAAGTTTAGTTTAAATAACACAGATCCGAGTGTATACTGCAAGACCAGGCGGACTATCGATGAGACATTGGTACGCGAGACCCAAGGTAGTAGTTTGATTCAGACATTACTTTAACTTGTATTCTTTGCATAAAATATGATTGAAATGACATTGATTGAATGGTTTCATGGGATTTGAGTAAATCAATTAGATTGCAAATATATATATATATATGTACACTGATAGTGAGACCATAGGTTTATGGTCCAAGCGCGGGGTCTGGGTACGATGTGATTGAGAATGGACTTGAGGTCTGAGCACGAATTTAGGGCATATGATCATGCACCTAGCTTCCAACCCGCTCGAGTGATGACACTTGAGGACTGCGCATTGGTTTAGGGTATTCGAGAAATACGCCTAGCCTATGACCCACTTGAGTAGCCAGTACATCTGCCCTACGAACCACTCGAGCGATGACCATAGGGTTGGATTTGATGATTGAAACCCTAGTTCAGACATAAATGTTTAACTAGCATGTATTAAAAAGGTTATTCTATAACTGTTGCATTATTTATAACTACTTTTATAATATAACATACTTTTGAGTAGTGTTTGGTTGTTGTATATGCATACATGCACTATTTTGGATGTTGGTTCGATAATATGCTGATTTTACTACTCACTAAGTTACGTTGGTTTTAGGCTCACTACTCTTGTAACATTTTAGGTTCATCGGTGGCGAACAACAGGAAAGGCGTGGTGATCGCCTAGTCCCTGGTGGTTTCCTTCATTTTGGTCTTTTGTTTAGAGGTTGGTCACTCTTATATGTATAAAGGTCAAACTATGTATTTGGACAAGACGGACATGTAATATAATGCTTATTCCTTGTATATTGCTTACTTTCGCTCTGAGTCTTTGAATTATCCTGATATCATTTGTTGTATGAAAGTGAAAAAGGGGCTTAACAGTGGTTGGGTGAACTTGACATGGTGAGTGAGTTTGTTGGGCTACTGTTTGTATATATATACACATATAATTATTTATACAAACAATTATTTATATAATTGGTTATATATATATATATATATATATATATATATATATATTGTGACATATAAATAACATGGTATCAGTTAACCCATTTATACATACAATGATATATATATATATACAATGTGACATACAAATAACATGGTTTCAATTAATCCAATTATAGATATGCTTGAACCTTGGCATATGGATAAATTTCTTGTTATAGTTACATGCCACTTCTCAATTTCTTGTTTTAATTTATTTTGTAAAAATTTTTTTCTTACTACGAATATTGTTCGATCTAATAAGCTTTATCTTCTTTTTGATAGTATTGTACATACATTCTACTATTATTTACACCTTATTATACATATATTGGTTGGATTATACATACATTCTACAATTATACCTTGATTATACAATTATTCATGTATTACTCGTAAGTTATATCAGCCAACTATACATTTTTATTCTTCCATTATTCGATTGTTATTTTAACATTATCCCACTACTCGCATTGTTCCTTAATTATTCATATGTTATGCATACGTTATATTGCTATACCTTTATTTTCGCATTTTATTCACATGTTATCTCCTCATTATTGACACGGTATTCCAGCATTTTATTCACATGTTATCATTGCATTATTCATATTTTGTTCCCACATTTTTATACCAAAACAACTGAACAATTTTATAATCGTATTATTCAATTATTATTCCTACATTATACTATTTTTCATGCATTATCCATCAATTGCTATGTTATAACAACATTCTACCATTACTCGTGTTATTTCCTAATTATTCATATGTTATGCATACGTTATACTACATTTCATTCACATATTATCCCTGCATTATTCACATGTTATCCTCGCATTATTCACATGTTATCCCCGCATTTTTTACTAAAACAACAAAATAATTTTATACTCGTATTATTCAGTTATTATTCTTGCATTATACCATTATTCACGCATTACCTATCGGTCGGTATGTTATACCAACATTCTACCATTACTCGCATTATTCCATAATTATTCATATGTTATGCATACGTAATATCACATTTTATTCACATGTTATCGCCGCATTTTTTTACCAAAACAACCGAACAATTTTATACTCGTATTATTCCATTATTATGCCTGAATTATATCATTATTTACACATTATCCATCAGTTGGTATATTATACCAACATTTTACCATCACTCGCATTATTCCATAACTATTCATATGTTATGCATACGCTATACCTCAATATATTCATATGTTATCCCTACATTTTTATATCAACAATCGAACAATTTTTATCATCGCATTATTCAGACATTATTCTCATATTATACTATAAAAAAAAGTTAAAAAAAAAAAAGAAAACCAGTTCCCGCCCTTCCTTTCGTGCCGTGCAATTTTTCCATCATGAATATAGTTCCCTATGCTACAAATAGAGAGAAAGAACATAAGGAAAAAAGGAAAGGAAGAGAAGCTTTCTAAACCCAAATCATTCTTAGAGAAAGGAAAAAGGTGTCCTTTCTAACAAGTTATTTTTGCTTTCCTTTTTCCATGGTTGTTTGATTGTTTTTTTTTTTTTTTTGTTCTTCTTCAAAATTGCGTTTAGCGTTTTTGCAGTTTGTTCCCATCTTGCGTTGAAGGCATATCCTTCTGCTACGCATCTTCTTCTGTTGCTTCTTCTTCTTTTTCTTCTTCTTCTTCTTCTTCTTCTTCTTCTTCTTCTTCTTCTTCTTCTTCTTCTTCTTTTTTTGTTGCTATTGTTACCGATTTTCTAATTGGTTTTAACTGACTTCTCTGGTTGGAATGGATAAGGATTGGGTTTACTTATCAAGGTCTATTACTACAACTTACTTATTTAACAATTGTTACTTTTTTTTAATTTACAAAACCATGGTGATGCTATCATTTGAGTTTTTTTGTTGGTAGATTTTAACAAGAATATAGAAATGGAGCACACAATTTTGTCAATGAAGCACATACAAAAGTTGGAAATGCAGAAACTGTAGTATGTCCATGTGCAAGATGTAAAAACTTAGATCGCCATCACTATGAAGTTGTGTGTGAGCACTTGGTTATAAAGGGCATGGATCCAACATATATTGTATGGGTCCTCCATGATGAAAAGTATGAGCCATCAAATGAACAAGAAGACATGCATATGAGAGATACATTTAAGATGTTTAGAAATTATATCCAATGCCAAAATGACGAAGATATTGAAACATAGTAGATCAAAGTGTAGAAGATTTAACAACTTCAATTGAAGAAGCATAATGTCCTCTATATCCAGGTTGTGTGAAGCATTCACCAATTTTAGCTACATTAGCTTTATTTCGACTAAAGGCCACTCATGAACTTAGATATATATTAGCTTTAGTGAACTTCTTACAATTGTTCATGATATTTTGCCACATGATAACACATTTCCACAGGACCTTTTTGCAGCTAAGAAATTGTTGAAAAGATTTGACTTGGGTTATGAGAAGATTCATGCTTGCATAAATGATTGTTGTCTTTTTAGGAAAGAGAATCAAGATGCAAGTGAATGTCCTAAGTGTGGCGTGTCTCCGTGGAAGGTCAACCAATGAACTAACAAGATTAATGAAGGTGGTCTTGCAAAAGTTAAGGCATTTCCCAATAATACCAAGACTTCATCGAATGTTTGGGATAAAAGAAATATCAAAGAGTCTAACATGGCATGATGGCGAAAAATCTATTGATGATAAATTAAGACACCCAGTTGATTCACTTGCATGGGACTCGGTGAATAAAAATACCCATCTTTTGCTTCTGACCCTCGAGACATCATATTTGGGTTTGCCACAGATGGTTTCAATCCTTTCCAAGACCTTCGCACTAGATATAGTTGTTGGCTAGTGATTTTTACCATATGTAACTTACCTCCCTGGTTATGCATGATAAGGAACATTTATTGTTGACTTTGCTTATTCCTAGACCAAAACAACCTTGCAATGACATAGATGTATATATGATGCCACTTATTGATGATTTGAAGGAGTTGTGGACAACTGGAGTCCAAATGTATGATGCTTTTAATAAGTTGAAATTCAACTTAAAGGCAATTCTGTTATGGACCATTAATGATTTTTCAACTTATGGAAATGTGTCTAGATGGCCTACAAAGGGCAAATTTGCTTGTCCAGTGTGTCAATTGGACACATGTTTTGAATGGTTATGACATAGTAGCAAGTTTACATATATGGGTCATATGCAATTTCTTGACCATGCTCATCAATATTGCACAAAACGAGCATGGTTCAATGGATAAGTTGAGAAAAGAGGGAAACTTAAGTGCATGAGTGGTGAATCAACATATTTAGAAGTGGAAAATATTGTTAATGATTGGGGAAAAGCCAACAAGAAAAGAAAAAAAAACCAAGCTCAAGTTCTTCTCAATTATGGAAGAAAAAGTCGATATTTTTTTACTTGCCTTATTGGAAGGTATGTGATGCTTTGAGTAGATGCCTTTTAAGTTATTAAAATAATTATTTAACATTTTTTGTATAAAATTATTATTATTTTTTGATACAGACACTCCTCTTACATCATAATTTGGATGTGATGCACATTAAAAAGAATATATGTGATAGCATTCTTTCTATATTGTTAGATGTCAAGGGAAAATCTAAAGATGGCCTTAATGCTTTTCTTGACATGGAGAGAATGAGAATTTAAAAAGAATTACATGCAGAGAATAGAGGAGCGTTATTCTATTTACCTGCAGCATCTCATTGTCTTTCTAAGGTGGAAAAAAGAATTTTTTGTGAAAGAATTGCATGTTTGAAGGTACCTGATGGGTATGGTTCTAATATTAGCAATTGTGCTCAAATGCCAGAATGCAAGATTATGGGACTCAAGTCTCATGATTGTCATATGTTAATGCAACAACTATTTCCAGTGGCATTAAGGAAAATTTTGCCAATAGGTCCAAGGAATGTCATTATTCGATTGTGCAAGTTTTTCAATCAACTATGCTCCAGGGTTGTGAATCAAAATAAATTATGTAATCACCCTAAGACTTGTAATGTGTCCACGTCAACATGAATTTCTAAAAATTCAAAATAAATATAAAAATGAGTGGAAACTTGTTTTTAATTATCATTGTATGATATTTAATCAAGATAAAATTTATTAGAACATTCGGATAGCTAGAAACGTGC
>JAJIYU010002918.1:0-28398 GCA_030144865.1 Tinospora cordifolia | reverse complement strand
GGCAAGGGAGTGGTCATCGCCTAGAGCCGCGTTCCCTTACTCTTTTTTTGGTAGGTCTTCTTTGTATTTCCCTTTCTGTTATCATCTTTTGAGGGTTAGGATCTATGTATAGGGGTGAGGATAGCCTGTATATAATGAACAGTCTCTCCTGTTGCTACACATGTGTAATGACCTGCTTTGGAAATATGAAGTTCTTATTAGTGTTCGTATGTTAAATTTCTTCTGTAGACCTTATGATTACTCTGATACTGTGTGATGTGGTGTTGTATGTTGAGGCTTAACAGTGTCTTGGCAAGCTCGGGTTGCGAGCGAGTTTGTTGGGACACTGTGCTGGTCGGTTCGCCCTTCCTCCTAGGGAAGGGTTCCCAACAAAAACTATTCTCAAAGAAATGTATTTGAAACATAATTCCATAGGAAACAACAATTCAAATTAACTTTCATGTGTTCACCGGGATTTCAGAGTTAAACGAAAACAAACTTAAATCGAAAATCATAGATCAAAATTTCAAATTACGCAGCAGAATCACTTCAAAATTTTTCTTTTAAGATAGTAAATGTTAAACATACAAAATTGCTCGAAAACATGATTCATTGAAATCCAAAATCAAAATAAATACACGTAAATTGGTTCAATAAAATAAATAGAGCACCACCTCTATAGTCTCCTATTCTGAATAACCTCCCTAAGAGGTGTCTAATATGAGTGTAAGTCTTCTGACGTAGACTGCTATGTGCTATGCCCGAATATTCTTGAAAAATAAAATGGGAGTGAGCTTGAAAGCCCAGTGGATCATTCCAACACATCGCATGCATTTTACAAACCCAATCCAAAACATTACAAATACTTTCAAACATTAGGCATTTCAAACATTCATTTAGTTTTGGATGTAACATAACCCCGGAAGAGGGTTGAGATGCATCTCGGTATTTCCTGTGATCCAATCCAATCATAATCGTAGAAGCCTCAGGTACCATCTAAAATCAATCATATTTCAGTATTACAGTCTAAGAGAGAGTACTTATCGCGACTTGTACTGTCTCCCAAAGACTTTGAGCTGTCGCATACAGCTCCGGTTGGGAATACCTACAATCCGCCTTGTAGCTCGACAATTGCACTGGTTCATAGATTCTTAATAAACCTTCGTCTTATTTTAGTTTTACAATTCAATTCAATCACACCAAACATTGCAAATATCATGGGAAATGAATCAAATAGTGCAAGACATTAAAATAGTAAAATGGATGATGAAATAATGAAATCTAAATGCACAATTTCCTATACATGCATGCAATGATTAACTAATTATTCATCACACATCATTCAAGCATACACACAACTTAAATCAATTTCTTAAAAATTTTAACAACCTAGAATTATTCAAACAAATGTCTTGAATTTTAAATCTGTATAATACATATGATTAAGGAAATAACACCGACCTAGATTTTCGAATTTCCTTCTTTTCCCATTTGTCATCAATGCTCGTTCTCAAGAATGTCAATCTGAAATTTGAAAATGTATTATAGTTATTTATAAGTTTCTAATTTCTTCATAAAAATTTTTCCAACTAAAGTTTTGCAATAATTTTATCACTTTTTAATTTAGTAATAATTTTTTTAACTAATCAGAATTATTTTACTAATCAGTTTCATATATTAAAATTTATTAAATACGTGTTCTTAAATTTATTATTTTTTATAATTCAAATAAACTATTCATATTTTTAAATAAATTAATTACGAACAAAATAAGACTTTTATTTGTTAAAACTTTAGTCTCTTCCATATTTGAAATTTTTTTTCTTTTTCCTATAAGAGATTTAAGCTTTCAAAGGTTTATTAATATTATTATTGTCCTTATTATTTTTATGTATTTAACTAACTAAATAATTTAATTTTTACACTTCTAAATTTCTCTTAGTGTCCCTTTTTTCTATTAGAAGTGTTCTTAGTTAATTTACAATTTTATTAAGACTTTCTAAATTTTACGTTTTCTAAAATATTTATCAATTAAATTCATAACTCTAATTTTCTCTATTAGTAACTTTTCTTTTAAGATTTCCTACTATTTAAAATTTAAATTAAATTTATTTTAGTGTTTTGGTTCGAATTAAATAAATATATAAGTAAATAAACAAGTAATTAAATAATCAATTTAATAAATAAATAAATAGATAAATGAATCTTAAAATTTAGCATCGCACCTTTCGATTCTACATTTCAATGGAAATTCACATTCACACTCAAATAACTTTAACTCCGCTTTGACTCCCGACCAAAATCAAAAATTTCCCTCTTCAATAACAATCAAAACCAGAATTTAAATCTAACAATTTGATTTTTCCTCATGAACTAACACTCCTCTGTTATGGGCCAAATAAAATCATGACAGATTTTTTTTATCCAATTAATCCACATCAAATTATCTAACCAGGTTGAATCCTTCAAATAACTTCACTCCAACAGACAGCAACATAATTAATTTAAGAACCAAGAATTTTATTTTATTTTTATTTTTTTTTACCTCCCTTGTTTTCACCAATCGCCGGAATAGCAATTGAAGCAACAAACTGATAGTGCTCCTTTTTAATTTCTATTGAAAGATCTATCACTCGCACTAAACCCAACCGTGCTCCACTCAATCATGCTCCAATCCAACCACGAATCAGAGAAGAAGAAATCAAAACCAGAATTTATTTCTTCACCTTCCCTATTTCGCGGTCCGTTAAAACTAGAAATTGAAATGCAAACTGTTATGTTTCTTCAATGCTCTGTTAAACTACACCCCAACTCACCCCAATATCAGATTTGGTTCGTCTTTTTGTTCATGTAACGTCCCCCAACTCAGGATTTCGAATCAGAAATTTCAGATTTTACTCTTGTTGCTCCAACTGAATCCCCAAAGCAAAATCTCAGAACTTCAAGATCCCAAAATTCAATCCTTCTTCATGCTTAGTTTTCACAATCGGCCGAACCAGAAAAATGGGATGTTAACACCCTGGAAATTTTTCAAGCGCGCTACGCCGTGAGCGAAGATGCAAAGAATTTTATGTCTTTAGATATATCAGGCTTTACGTAACAACCTCAAATTTTACAGCTTGTGTGTATTAATAATATTAATTAACAATTTTTGAAAAAATATAAATTTAGGTTGAAAGGTCAAAGGTTTAAACTAGAAATTCATCAAAAATATAAATATGAATATAATAAGATAAAGTGAATTATCTCCACTGTTAACTTGAATTAGTTGAAAATAATAATAATAATAATGAAATTGTGTATTGAAATAAATTGATCGAAAAAAAAAATTGAAATGTTAATAATAAATGAATTGGAAAAAAAAAATAATTCATGCCTTGTTTTACAAAAATAAGCAAAATGACAAAAAAAGGAAAAGGAAAAACGGTGCTCAATCCAGAAATTTATGGTTTCAGTTGGACGATTAAAGAAGGAGAGTGATGAACCGTGAGATGTGTAGTGCTATGATTCAAATGGGAGGAAAGAGAAGTTGAGATTTTGGTTGAGGTTGTTTGTGAGGTGTGATATGGGTAGTTGAGCATCACGAACGAAAGAATGAAAGCAGAGCTATGTTGCTTTGTTTGCTGCTGCTGCTACCAGTACTGCCGAACAACAGTTGAAGAAGAAGACTAAAACAGAGGAAACAGAGCCTTGTGCCATTGCTGCTACTGGTCATTGCAACCGTTACCGTTGCTGCTGCCTTGGGCTGGTGGAGCAACGAAGACGAAGGAAGAGAACCAACTCGACTGGTTTTGCAGCCGCTGCTGCAACGAAGAAGAAGAACAGAGGAAGGTAGAGGAACCGGAAAGCAGGGGACGGGGAGGTATGTAGCTGCTGCCATTGTGGCTTCCACCGGACAAAGAAGAGAAGAAGTTGTTACTGCTGTTACCGAATAAAGAAGATGAAGGAAGCTGAAGCCGTTGCTATTCGTCACTGTTGCAGAATGAAGATGAAGCAGCTGTGCTGCCATGAACTACGAACGGAGGAAGGAAGAACAGAGAAGGAGTCTGTGCTCTGTTTCATGGGAATTGAAGCGTGTTCCGGTGTGATGATAGTCCAAACGAGAAGATGAAGATGGAAACCAGCAACTGCTGCTGGTTATTGCAGCAGCTGCCGAACGAAGATGAAGAAGAATGGCTGCTGCTGCTGGACGAGCTGAAATGGGAAATGAAGAAGAGCAAAGCTGTGGCAGTAGAGTGTTTTGGTGATTGGATTGATACTAGTTGCTGCCCGGTCGTTGTCTGTGAGACTGAGGAAAGAGGAGGCATGACAATGAGATTGGGTGTGCGTGTTGCCACTGCTGCCATGTTCAATGGAGAGGAGAAAGATGCTGGTGCGTTTTTGGTTGTGAAACAACGAAGGTGAGCTACGATATGGGTGTTTGTGATCAAGATGATAAGCTAAAATATATGTATATATATATATATATATATGTATGTATGTATGTATGTATGTATGTATATAATAGAGAAATGGCTGCTACTAGCTGAAGAACGAGAGTCAGCTAGCTGGTTGTGTGGTGGGTCCGTGATGAGAAGGAAGAATGAATGAAGGGGATCTGAACTGGGGCATTTTCAGCTTATGTTGGTTGGGTGAATTGACAACGAATGAGGTGGAAACGTCGGGTATTGCTGGTTTGGACGAACAATTGTTGTAGCTGGAACGTGATATGTGTGTGTGATGTGGTTTCAGATTGGAGCAGATTGTTATAGGGTGTGCTTAGAATTGGGTACTGGCTGGTAGTGATGATGAAAATGTGAAGAGCAATGTACAACCAAAGGGCTTGGCTTCGCCGTGAGGCATCATTCACGTAAAGAAGATGACGCGAGATAAAGTTTAAATCGAAAATCTCTTTTTTAGTTTAAAATTTTAGTCTGAAATTTATTTTAAGTAAATTAAGATGCAAAAAACATGAAATTAGGAATTAAAAACCTTATTGAATATTTAGTGAAAATATTATTTTGACGTAGTGGATTTGGAATTGACATTAGAACATGAATATTGTACTAGATTAACGTACCAAAATTCGGAGTTTCAAATTTGAACTCTAAGCATAGGAACTAAATATAGGTCATTTAGAAGTCTTATTTTGTTCGTAATTAAATTAATTATGATATCAATAAAATTATTCTAATTCCAAAGATTAAGTTATTAGAAATTTAATCCTATGAATAAGTTTGTAAGCAAATTATTAAAATTGTAATTTTAAACTATGAAAGTTTAAAAGACTTGGAAGTATTTTAATTAGAATATACAAAATCCTAGAATTGAACAACGACCCAAGATTTGTCGAAATTGATCTCGAGAATACGTAATTATTCTAGGAAATAATTAAGTCTAAGAATAACTTGAATAGGCTTTAAATTGAACTAGGAAATTTGTGAATCTCATTAACGGTGAAATTACAGATTATAAATTTTGAACATCGAGGATTTCAAGGAAAACAAGGAGCCTTGAAGATCGGCGAAATCAGGTGGGCGTGACTTCCTTGCTCACTTGTATTATATGGATTTAAGATTCAAAGCCTTTGTATGAACAGTTCTGGGTTATTAGAATTTTATGAGAAAATTTGATTGAAACGGTTTGGCTTAATTGAATGATGTGTGATGTCTGATGAAGTGTTTAATTTATACGTAATTAGTTTATGGTATGATCTTGCATTTATATTTACTCGATTATGGCATGCATGATTAGGAACATATGCATCTCAACTTTATTGTTTACTCGCACATCTTATCATGTAGCTTGCATGCGTAGTTTGAATTATTATTCTAGAAAATCGTGTGATGCTTGATGTGATTGAGATAAATTGTAAAACTAAAATAAAATGACGGTTTATTAAGAATCCACGTACCGGTGCGATTGAGGAGCCTAAAGCGGATCGAGGTGGCATCTCCTATATGTCACCGCTTGAGATTGTCGAGCTACAAGGCAGATCATAGGTATTCCCACGTGGAGCTAACTGTGACAGCTCGAAGTCTTTGAGAGATGGTAAGATGCTACAGTAAGTACGCTCTCTTAGGCTGTGATGTGAGTGTCAATTGATTTTAGATGGTTATTGAAACCCTCTGAGATTTGATTGGATCACAGGGAATACCGAGAGGCATCTTAACCCTCTTCCAGTCCTAGACTGCGACTAAAACAAATGAATGTTTGAACGCCTAACGTTTGGAAGTGTTTGTAATGTTTTGGATTGGGCCTGTATAATGCATGTGATGTGTAGGATCAATCCACTGAGCTTTCGAGCTCACTCTCATTTCTATTTTTTAGGTACACTTGGACGTAGATTATGTTAACTTACGTCAGAAGACCCGCACTCTGATTAGACACCTCATGGGTAGGTCGTCTGGGATAAGTGACTTGGAGGTCATGTTTTACGTGTTTTACTGGTTTGTTTTAACGTATTTACATTGGTTTAACTTCAATTGCTTTATCTTTCAATGGTTTTCCTTGTGTAACGAATTTGGTTTAAATGAGTAGTTTTAAAAGTATTCCGCTGCATTGCTTATGAATTATTAGATAAAACTATTGTGATTTTCCATCTTGCATAGGATATCTTTATAGACATTGACTTGAGATCTAAAGGTTATGAACTGAATCTCAAAGAAAAAGATTTTGATAGAATGAAACTTTTAGGTAGCATCTCGATTTTCGACGGGCGACAATCCAAACATGAAGTAAAACGTGAACGGAGGTCCAGCCGAAAATCGGGGAGTCACATGGGAAGTTTCCATTTTTCCTTCCTTTAATTCTGTGCTGAATGCAACCCGAAATTTTTAGATTAAACCATTCAACCGTTGCTTCTTCTTTTCCATTGAGAGTACCACAAAAATCCAACCCAAAACGCCTCATAAGACTCCTCTGTTTTTTGGTTTCAAATCCAAAAACTTAAATCAATTTTCTGGTTTTAGCTCATTCTTCTTCGACTTCATGAACATCCAAAACCCAAAATCAATCCCGTTTCAGATTTGTTTTCTTTTCCTTTCTCTATTTTCACAATCAAACCCAGAAATTTGAGTTCAAAACTCAAATTTTTAGCTCGTTTAAACCCAGAAGACCTATTACAAATTCCTTCTTTCTTATTCCTTCGGTCTTCTCCTTCCTTCCTTCGGTCTTCCTCTTCTTTCCTTCATCTTCAATGGTCGGCTTCTCCTTTTACAGAGCTGAATCATCCAAAAATCTCTCTCATTCACCGCCAAACCTCCCTTCTTTGTACTTTCCAGCTCCATCTTCTCCACCGACACAGATCGACAAAACTAGAATTTTCTGGTTTCAGCTCCATTTTTTCCAATTTATTCATGCTTTGTTCGGCCAAAATCCAGAATTTATGGATTTCAACAATTTTTTTTATCCGACCATATCCAAAGATTTGATTTAATTTACCTATAGTTTTAATTTGTTAATCACTTTACTTGTTAAACTTTATTATAAGCTCCCATAAGTTAATAATAATTCCATCACATAATCTCTTTAACTCTTCAAACATGAGTATAAATATTATTTATTATTATTTTTTTCAGCATCAATTTATTCTAAGTTTCCACTTTCTACTTTCACTATAATAAACCAAATTTTTATAACATGTACACGTCGAAAATAAATTTTTAAAAATATTAAATAAATATAAAACTGTTTGAAAACATGATTTAAATATTTATTACAATATTTATTAAATAAATAAAATAAATCACATTAGTTATTTTAAATATTCGGATTGTTCAACGCGTAAATAGTGAAAATAAATTTTTAAAAATATTAAATAAATATAAAAATGACCAGAAACAAGATTTAAATGTTTATTATAATGTTTAGTAAAGAAATAAAATAAATCAAGTTAGTTCAAGTTGGCAAAAAAATCGAAAAACAAAAATGATACTTATGGGAGTTTATTGAACTAATTTTTAAAAAAAAGGGGGAATTGAGCAAAATTTTTCTCTATGAATAGTGGTATTGTTCATCTGCGGGCATTGTTCATGTGCTTACTATTCATCTCCTATTTAATCGTGAAACATAGAACGAGAGAGCAAAAATCGAAAAAAAAAGAAAAAAAAATAATCTAAATTTGGGGCTTTCGTTTTCTAGTCACCGGAGATCCGATTTTCGTCTGGAGCCAGTCAAAACAATCCAGATCGAGTCTAGAGCAATTCTAAGCATCTAAAGTAAGATTCTAAGGCTCTGAACTATTAAGATCTAAATTTTGTAGTCTGAATTGTGAATTTGAATTCGAGGGTTTCAAATTAGGGGCTTTTGATGTAAATAACGATCTGAAGTACAAAGAGTTCAGATCTAGCTTGCTTGTTGTAGAATAAGTGATTCTAGACTAGATTATGTGAATTTTGACTGTTCATTTGTGATTTTTTATGGATCTGCGAGTTTTGATTGCAAATCCTTTGATAGGCCATAAAACTCGATCCGTTCATCCTTTAAAGTAGCAGTCAGAATTAAAAGTGTTTAATACTTAGTTTGAAACGCGTGGACTGTATTTGTGCGTGTAGTTACAGAGAAATGAAATTTAGAATTTTTTGAAGGGAAAAAATTCTTTGATACACAAATAAAACCCAATTTGAGCTTAATTTGAAGCTAGGCTCAGTACTAAAAGTATTCAGTTATTCATGTGAGACGCGTAGACTATGGTCTCGCGTACTATCGTTGAGAAATGAGGAAAGCTGAAAAATTGCCTAGTTTTGAACTGAAAATTTACCTAAAAATTTTCAAATAATTTTGAATGAGCTTTAGAGTAAATTTTTGATGCGCCATTTATGTTTAATGATGCAGAGGGACGACGTTGACTGCTGTTGAGGTGATTTGCCATCTAGCAGTACTTTTTCAAATTCAGGTGGGGTTATTTTATCTCCACCTTCTTCTTTTGTATTATGCAAATATAAGATGCGAAATATGATTCTATGTTTAATTCCTGTATATAGTACCATGTTAGGGATGTATGGATTGTATGGAATGATTGATTGATATCCTGACAACCGGTTATATGCTTTCTAGCATAGGTATGCATGATGTATGTTTGCTTCAGTGACATGAACTAGAATGGTTAATAAGCATGTCGCATGATGAATGGATTGAAAACATGACTGTATAACTAAAGAACATTAATGGTTTTTTAAGAATTCCATGTACCCGGGTGATGACGGGCAATTACTGGCACATCGCGTTGAGGCTCTCCTGATGTCCCAGGACGTCGTTGTGGGTATTCCCCAACTAGGCCAAACTGCCAGCGGCCGTATGAGACCCTTGAATTTGGAAAGTCATGAGAATTTTTTCCTTGGTTTCAGTATCTTCTTGGGTTGTAGTCTCAGAGGTAGACTTCTATTTTATAAAGATGTCGTGCCTGATTGTGTTCAGGACCACAATTGGGATACCGAGTGTGGTTCACTCTTTTAGTTAATTCCTAATATCAGATGGTAGATTCTTGATATTAGAGCGCAATGGAAAAACTAACTAAGTGTTTGAAATGACCCTAATGATTTGAAACTGTTTGCATGTTTTATATGCTTGTTTGTTTAATGCTATTGAGTGTCGAGGAGATCCACTGGGCTTTTGAGCTCATCCCTATTATCATTTTACAGGTACTCATGGGCACAACGCTCAGTGAGGATGCAGACCAAAGACTCAAGGATTTATAGAGAGAGTGTGATATTTTGTGTTAAACTGTCTCTCTGTTTTGAACAGTTTTTATGATGAGTATTTTAGATTTGGGCCGGAGGGACATGTATCATATTTCTGCGTATATATCTACATGACTGTTTTACCATCTTGGACATTGTTTTTATTTTGATTGATGAACTGATGATTTTTAGATATTGTATGTTAAACAGTGTTCAATGATTTAGAAAGACTTGATCCGAAAAGTGTTTTCGCTACTATTATCTTGATTTCTGGTATGAATATGATTTTCAACATCCAGTGAATTTGATTTGAAATTAATTGCTTAGTGAAGCATGAATGAAATGATTATTTGAAATTATGAAATAATTTAAACCTCGTGTATAGAGGTTAATGAAAAGATGATGATGATTGTCGCACGCCCGGTGCCTCGGCGGACCACGTGCGGAGCTTGGAACCGCGCGATGCTAGACGGCAGGGCCTTAGATTGATAGATATGATGTCCAGCTCGGGGGTCGGGGTGTGACAAAGTTTGGTATCAGAGCTTAGTGTTTGACAACACTAGGCATAACTGGATTTTTTTTCCTGGCCGAGTAACACCAGATGGAACTGTTTTCATAATAATGTTATTGAAACGAAAAAAAAAATTCACCGGATTGATTTTCACTTGAAATAATTTCGATCTAATTTGTTTTGAAACGAGAGTTAATAAAAGAAATTCAGTAGTGATTATGTGGCTAGAAATAGAAAAGATTTAGGTGATGTCCATGGGTTCTAGTAACACTCGCAGAAGGGCAAAAGTAAGATTATGGCCCTATAGGCGAGCCATGTTTCAGTGATGGCCCTACAGGTGTGCTATGCTAGTTATGGCCCTTTAGGCGGTGCTATGCTTGATTATTGGCCCTACTGGGTGTGCTATATTCAGAAATTGTTCGTTACATGGGAACGAGGGCGTCGCATAAATGTGAGATTGAGTCAGGTTTAGGTTTGGTGACTCATAGCGAGTCCACAAGCCAAGTCTGGAAACCCTAAGTTTAGGAAAGACCAGGTGATGTCTTGAAGACTATGGATCTCAATAAAGGCTTTTAGAACATAAGCTAGAGACATATAATGTGAAAATGCACACTTGTTTTGGTTATGACTCAATTCAGGAGGATCCTGTATCCTTGGTCTCTATGTGGTATGGGACGCATAGGGATTTGGGGATATGGAGGAATCCTGGACTCGAAGAATGATGGACCATGTATGGTGAGTGATCGATTCTTGGGCAAAACATGCATGCATTGTATTCTACCAGTATGGGACGGTCACATATGGTGGGTCTTGCGTCAGCCTTAAGGAGCGAGACATTTGCGAAATTGTAATGGGCAATGAACAAATTCTTTGGGAGAACTTGCACGCATTGTATTCTACTGGTATGGGACGGTTGCGTACGGTGGGTCTTGCGTCATCCTTAGAGACCAGGATTTTGCATAAATATACTAGCCATAATGGAACGTGGATTCCATTATGCCAGTGTGCATTGTTTGATTGTTTGCTGTGTGCTTGCATGTGATATATATAGTATGTTATTTTGAGTATTGTTACCCGAATTCCTGTATCCAAAATAAATAAAATGTTGTCAACTTAGAAGCATAAACTCTAGGCCACAGAGACAAATCGAAAACCTAGAGACATGAACTTAGAGTCATAGTAGCACGATAAACGTGAAGTAGAGGTGGTTATGGACAAGCAGTCCAAGGCAGAGAAGTTCATTGAGGGTCTGAGGATGGACATCAGCAAGATGATCATGCCTCTGAGACTGACTACTTTCAGAGAGGCAGTTGTGCGGGCCCAACATGTAAAGAGAGACATAGAGTTTGGGCAGTCGCTCAAGAGTAGACAGAAGAAACCATATTCAGGTCAGACATTTGGAGCCCCGTAGTAGAAGAAAGACCGACAACAACCATCTATAGCACCTATTGCTAGTGGTTAGGCCCAGACTTCAGGGCAGTAGCAGCAGACCAGATCAGGTAAGATTAGCACTGAGCAAAGGGAGTAAGCTAGGAAGTTAAGAATGTATTTCTTATGTAGCCAGCAAGGACATATGGCTAGAGATTGCCCTACCAGAGCTCTAGCACCAGCACAGCAGCAGTCAGGGCAGGGACAGAGTAGTCGGCCGCAGCAAAGGTAGACACGGTCCCAGACGAGACAGAGAGAGCAGGCCAGACTGTATGTAGCAGAGGCCCAGATAGCCCCAACTCCTGCGGTTGATGGTATGTTTTTGTTGTTTGGTGCTGCTGCTCATGTTTTATTTGATTCTGGTGCCACACGGTCATTTATTTTTGAAGATTTAGTAGAGAGATTAGGATTGGTGTCTAGACCACTGACTGTATCATTGGATGTCGCCACACCGATTGGTGACACAGTTAGTTCAAAAAAGTATAGTACAGTGGAGTTCAGATTTGGAGATCAGTTGATTCCTGCTAATCTTTGTTTACTCCATTTTAGTGGCTATGATGTGATATTGGGAATGGGCTCGTTGACCCAATATCAGGCACAAATTGATTGCCAGAGGAAGAGAGTCACTATACAGTTACCATCAGGAGAGACATTAAGGATCAATGGGGATATGCGGAGACTGTCTAGGAGTCCTACACTTGCTTTGTTGTATGCCATTTAGCAGAAAGGAGACTTCAGGTAGTTAGCAAATTAGGAGGTAGAGAGGACCACAGATATTCATAGTATTCCTGTGATACAGGATTATATAGATGTGTTTTCAGAGGATCTACCTGGACTTCCACCTCACAGATAGGTAGAGTTTAAGATTGAGTTGCATCCTTTCACTAATCCCATCGCTATTCCACCCTATAGGATGGCACCTGTGGAGTTGATAGAGTTGAAGACTCAGTTGGACGAGCTCATGGCGAAGGGATTCATCAGACAAAGTGAGTCACCATGGGGAGCTCCAGTCTTATTTGTGAGGAAGAAAGATGGTTCCATGAGGCTATGCATAGACTACCGAAAGCTGAACAGTGTTACTATTAAGAATAAATACCCTTTACCACGGATTGATGACCTCTTTGATAAGCTTAGTGGAGCACAATACTTCTCCAATATAGATCTGAGGTCAGGGTATCATTAGCTGAGGATCTAGGAGTCTGATATACAAAAAACAGCCTTCAGGATGTGGTATGGCCACTATGAATTCACGGTCATACCATTCGGTTTAACTAATGCTCCAGCCGCATTTATGGACCTGATGAACAGAGTCTTCAGCCGTTTTCTTGACCAGTTTGTCGTAGTATTTGTTGATGACATTCTGGTATATTCCGGATCAGAGGCTAAGCACATACAACACTTGTGGACTGTTATGGAGACATTGAGGCAGAATAAATTATATGCCAAGTTTAGCAAGTGTGATTTCTAGATGAAGCAAGTCAAGTTTCTTGGCCGCGTGGTCTCACCACAGGGAATAGCAGTAGACCCAGAGAAGGTGCGAGCAGTATCCAACTGGCATCAACCCACTACAGTGACAGAGATTAGGAGTTTTCTTGGGTTGGTTGGGTACTACCGTAGGTTTATTAAAGACTTCTCGAAATTAGTGGGTCCAATGACTAAGCTGACTAAAAAGGACAAGAAATTCATTTGGAGTGAGCAGTCCTTTCAAGAGCTTAAGCAGAGGTTGACTACAGCACCGGTACTCATCACACCTATCCCTGGTGTGAGGTACACTTTGTGCACTAACGTATCCCTTAGCAGATTGGGTGCAGTACTGATGTAACAGGGTTAGCCAATGGCTTATGCTTCACGACAGCTGAAGCCACATGAGCTGAATTATCCCATGCACGATCTGGAGCTTGCAGCAATTGTGTTTGCGCTAAAGATATGGAGGCACTATATGCAGGTCGAATGTAGTTGCCGATGCTCTTAGTAGGAAGTCTAGTAGGAGGGATGAAGTGGGTCAGATGTATCACCTGATTAGTGATTATAATCTGGGTATAGCTATAGATGATACACGAGCATACCTGTATGCAGTGACTTGCCAGCCAGACATCTTACGCCAGATCAGAGATGAGCAGAAATCTGACGTATGGATTACAGAGCTGGTAGAGGGCGTCAAGGAGGGCAAACACACAGATTTTTGCCTTGACATAGAGGGTACGTTGAGATTAGGGAACCGACTATGTGTTTCCAGTTCTGGACAGGCCAAATGAACCCTAATAAATGAGGCACACTCGAGTAAGTACACTATGCATCTAAGGGGCGACAAGATGTATCAAAACTTGAAGAAAGTTTTCTGGTGGAGAGGCATGAAGAGGGACATTGCCAATTATGTCTCCCGGTGTCTGACTTGTCAGCAGGTCACGGCTAAGCACAGGAAACCATCGGGTTTATTACAGCCACTTTCGATTCCTGAATGGAAGTGGGACAGTATAGCGATGGATTTTGTTAGCGGCTTGCCGAGAAGTCATAAGGGGGAAGACATCATTTGGGTCATAGTAGACTATTTGACTAAGGTGGCACATTTTCTACCTATTTGGTCTACTGATGCAGTGAGTAAGCTGGGAGACCTTTATGTGCGAGAGATTGTGCGATTACATGGTGTTCCCAGTACCATAGTGTCAGACAAAGACTCCAGATTCATATCTCAATTCTGGCAGAGCCTACAGAAGGAATTGGGGAGTAGATTGACCATGAGCACAGCCTTTCATCCGCAGACAGATGGGCAGTCAGAGAGGGTCATACAGATATTGGAGGATATGTTGAGAGCATGTGCCCTAGACTTCAGAGGAAATTGGAGTAAACATCTACATCTTGCCGAGTTTGCATACAATAACAGTTATCAGGCAAGCATCAAGATGGCTCCATATGAGGCACTGTACGACAGATCCTATAGATCACCATCCTGTTGGGCAGAGTTTGAAGACCAGGTACTCATTGGACTCGAGTTAATTGAGGTGATGAGTTTGCAGGTGAAGTAAATCTAGAGGAGATTAGTTACAACACAAAGCAGGCAGAAGAGCTATGCAGAAAAGAGGAGAAGACCTCTAGAGTTCCAGACCGGTGATCAGGTATTTTTGAAGATCAGCCAATAGAAAGGGATCAGACGATTTGGAATGAAGGAAAAGTTATCGCCTCGCTACATCAGTCCTTTTGAGAATGTCAGACGGGTTGGTATCGTGCATATGAGTTGGATTTGCCGAATAGATTGTCCTCAGTACATATTGTGTTCCACGTTTCGATGCCTCGGAAATACGAACCAGACCCATCTCATGTTTTACATATGGATGAGATCGTACTTCGAGATGATGCTACTTATGAAGAACCAGCAGTGCAGATCCTTGATCGTCAGGTGCAGAGTCTCAGGACTAAGGACATTCCTTTAGTTAAAGTCTTATGGAGGCATCATAAACTAGAGGAAGCGACCTAGGAGCTTGAGAGTGAGATGCAGAAGAAATACCCAGATCTCTTTACCAAGACAGATTGATTGGACACATTGCTCAGGTACTTCTCATTCAAATTTCGATGACGAAATTTCTTTTAAGGGAGGTAGATTGTAATAAACCAAATTTTTATAATGCGTACACGTCGAAAATAAATTTTTAAAAATATTAAATAAATATAAAAATGTTCGAAAACATGATTTAAATATTTATTATAATATTTATTAAATAAATAAAATAAATCACATTGGTTATTTTAAATATTCGAATTTTTCAATGCGTAAATATTGAAAATGAATTTTTAAAAATATTAAATAAATATAAAAATGACTAGAAACAAGATTTAAGTGTTTATTATAATGTTTAGTAAAGAAATAAAATAAATCACGTTGGTTCAAGTTGGCAAAAAAATCGAAAAACAAAAAAGATACTTACGGGGGTTTATTGAACTAATTTCGGAAAAAAAAAGTGCGAATTGGGTAAAATTTTTATCTATGAACAGTGGTATTATTCATCTGCGGGCATGGTTCATACACTTACTATTCATCCCCTATTTAATCGTGAAACATAGAACCAGAGAGCAAAAATCGAAAAAAAAAACAATCTGAATTTGGGGCTTTCGTTTTCTGGTCACGGGAGATCCGATTTTTGCCCGAAGACAGTCAAAACAATTCAAATCAAGTCTAGAGAAATTCTAAGCATCTAAAGTAAGATTCTAAAGCTCTGAAATATTAAGATCTGAATTTTGTAGTCTGAATTACGAATTTGAATTCGAGGGTTTCAAATTTGGGGTTTTTGATGTAAATAACGATCTGAAGTGCAAAGAGCTCAGATCTAGCTTGCTTGCTATAGAATAAGTGATTCTAGACAAGATTCTATGAATTTGGACTGTTCATTTGTGTTTTTTGCTGGATCTGCAAGTTATGATTGAATCTGGAGATTTCGAAGGTGCAAATCCTTTGATAGGCCATAAAACTCAATCCATTCATCCTTTCAAATAGCAGTCATAATTAAAAGTGTTTCATACTTAGTTTGGAACGTGTGGACTGTATTTGTGCGCGTAGTTACAAAGAAATGAAATTTGGGATTTTCTGAAGGGGGGAAAAATTCTTTGATACACAAATAAAACCCAATCTGAGCTTAGTTTGAAGCTAGGCTCAATACTAAAAGTGTTCAGTTATTCATGTGGGACGCGTAGACTATAGTCTCGCGTACTATTGTTGAGAAATGAGGAAAGCTAAAAAATTGCCTAGTTTTGAACTGAAAATTTAACTGAAAATTCTCAAATAATTTTGAATGAGCTTTAGAGTAAATTTTTGATGCACCATTTATGTTTAATGATGCAGAGGGACGATGTTGACTGCTGTTGAGGTGATTTGCCATCTAGTAGTACTTTTTCGAATTCAGGTGGGGTTATTTTATCTCCACCTTCCTCTTTACTATTATGCAAATATAGGATGCAAAATATGATTCTATGTTTAATTCATGTACATAGTACCATGTTAGGGATGTATGGATTGTATGGAATGATTGATTGATATCCTGACAACCGGTTATATGCTTTCTAGCATAGGTATGCATGATGTATGTTTGCTTCAGTTACATGAACTAGAATGGTTAATAAGCATGTCGCATGATGAATGGACTGAAAACATGGTTGTTTAACTAAAGAACATTAATGGTTTATTAAGAATTCCATGTACCTGGGCAATGACAGGAAATTACTAGCACATCGCATTGAGGCTCTCCAGATGTCCAGGACGTCATTGTGGGTATCCCCAAACTAGGCCAAACTACGAGCGGCCGTATGAGACCCTTGAATTTGGAAAGTCATGAGAACTTTTCCTTTGGTTTCAGTATCTTCTTGGGTCGTGGTCTCAGAGGTAGACTTATGTTTTATAAGGATGTCGTGCTTGATTGTGTTTAGGACCAAAATTGGGATACCGAGGGTGGTTCACTCTTTCAGTTAATTCCTAATATCAGATGGTAGATTCATGATATTAGAGTGCAACAGAAAAACTGACTAAGTGTTTGAAATGCCCCTAATGATTTGAAACTGTTTCCATGTTTCGTATGCTTGTTTGTTTAATGCTATCGAGTGTCGGGGAGATCCACTAAGCTTTTGAGCTCATTCCTATTATCATTTTACAGGTACTGATGGGCATAGTGCTCAGTGAGGATGCAAACTGGAGACTGGAGGATTTATAGAGAGAGAGAGTGATATTTTGTGTTAAACTGTCTCTCTGTTTTGAATAGTTTTTATGATGTATATTTTGGATTTGGGGCAGAGGGACATGTATCATATTTCTGCGTATGTAGCTACAGGACTGTTTTACCATCTTGAACATTATTTTTATTTTGATTAATGAACTGATGATTTTTAGATATTGTATGTTAAACAGTGTTCAATGATTAAGAAAGATTTGATCCGAAAAGTGTTTCCGCTACTATTATCTTGATTTCCGGTATGAATATGATTTTGAACATTCGGTGAATTTGATTTGGAATTAATTGCTTAGTGAAGCATGAACGAAATGATTATTTGAAATTATGAAATGATTTAAACCTCGTGTATAGAGGTTAGTGAAAAGATGATGATGATTGTCGCACGCCCGGTGCTTCGATGGACCACGCGCCAAGCTTGGAGCCGCGCGACGCCCGACGACAAGGCCTTAGATTGACAGATATGATGTCCGGCCCTGGGGTCGTGGTGTGACAAAGTTGAGTAGCTCAATGGTAGTGGATGAGAAATGATTTGGGTACTTATCCCCTAGGTCCCAAGATCGAATCTCCATGGAGGCGAAATAAAATCTCAAGGGGGGGAATAGTACCTTTGAGTGAACACCTAGCCCAGAGTGTCTGCTGCAGTGGGGGTTCTAGGGGCCCAGTAAGGGGTCGTCACAATAAAAGGTGTCTTTTTATTGTAACAACCCACCGCCACCGCCACCGAGACCCACACCCATGTCATGGCTCGTCATGGCATTGTTACTCACAAAGTATTGTTCCTCCCCCCCCCCCCCCTTAGGGATTTTATTTCACCTCTGTGGAGTTTTGAACCCATAACCTAGGAGATAAGTACATTGTTCTTGCAATGGTAGTGGATGTTGTAAGAACAATGTACTTATCCCCTAGGTTATGGGTTTAAAACTCCACGAAGGCGAAATAAAATCCCAAGGGGGGGACAGTGCCTTGTGAGTAACAATGCCATAACGAGCCATGACGTGCCATGACGTGGGTGTGGGTCCCGGTGGCAGTGGGTTGTTACATTCACCAATCAAGAATTTCAT
Source organism: Tinospora cordifolia (assembly GCA_030144865.1). NCBI lineage: Eukaryota > Viridiplantae > Streptophyta > Magnoliopsida > Ranunculales > Menispermaceae > Tinospora > Tinospora cordifolia. The sequence goes on along the minus strand of JAJIYU010002918.1, from coordinate 10,049 downwards.
TTCATTTATTTTTTTCACGTTAATTTAAACTAATGTTGGCTAAGAATTTATTTTTTTCTCGTTATCTACATATTTATATTTGTATTTTTGTTTTTAGTTAAAAATATTTATTTTATTTTATTTTATTATTATTATTTTTTGTAACACTATTATTTATTTTATTTTTGTTTTGTTCTTTTTTTTGTATTTCAAAATCTCATATTTCTACAAAATAATGTCTTGTTTCATATTAACTTGTGACGTGAAGAGCTCGCAAAATTCTAGGGTGTTACAATCTACCTCCTTTAAATAAAATTTCGTCCTCGACATTTGAACGAAGTTATTAGAATAACATATCCAACAGGTCATTATACTTCTACATGACCATAACTACTGAACATATTTTTTTTGTCGTGATGCTTTATACCTTTTGAGTGAATGGTTGATAGACTATCTCTCATAACTTTGATCCTACAGAAATAAGATATCCTATTAGAAAATGTCTGTAACACCCCAACCCCTGCATCTTAAGCATTAGACATGACCACCATTCTCTTGACAGTTGACTAAACCAAATGGTAGGTCGGGCCGGCGTTACATTTACAAGTACACAACTTGCATCACTTTCTATTTCAATTATTTCATGTCTTGATTGTATCTAATAGTACATAACTTAAATTTAAGAAATTGATAACAATTTTAATATAAGAAATAACTAAAATTGATAAACTCAATTAAATAAGTAAAATTGAGTACATAATTTGATCTTGAAGAAACATTATTACAACGGAAGATTCAAAACATGGGCGACATGCCCTTACATAGAAATTAGAAACTTAAAAAAAAGAACCTAACTAATATTCATGGTCTTTATGTAATTTAAATACATGAAAAATAGAAGGAAGGGGTGAGCATATAGCCCAGTGGATCTTTCTAAACATTTAAATCATTATTTCAATTCAAACAAACCAAGTATATCAAAAGCTTTTGTACACTAGGCGATTCAAACAAATTTGTTGTTTATGGTTGACATTCGGACCGAAAGAGTTTAATCTATGTGTTCCACATCATTGGCAAAGAGTATCACTCTTGGAAACTCAAACCCAATATCTATGAAGTGAGATCGCTCTTGGAAACTCAGTTCAAAATCATAGGTAAGCCGGCAAGCCGGATCGGGGGTAGAACACACACGATGACACTATGCAGTCCATCGTCACGCCGATACGTGGATTGAATCATTATTTAATCTTTTCTTAGTGATAAAACACACAATATCGGATTAAACCATCGATGCAACATGTACATAACATGAATCAGCAAATATTTATTCATGGCACGATTCAAGCATAAAATGCATCATTATTCTTGATTTCTAAACGTGCATAACATGTATATTCATGGAACATCAAATAAATGAAGCATGCATACTTAAAACATATATTCAATCATTCAACTTCAAAACATCATCACACATACAAGACTTATTCAAATTAAAATAAAGAAGTAAAAGTTAGAAATCAGTTCCACCTTAAATAAATCTCTTCTGCACTCTTCTGAAATCTGGCAGAGTTCCGCTACTCCAAAGCTTCTAAACACTCAAGAACTCTCAAGAACACTCAAGAACAGTTCAAGATTACTCAAGAACTGAGGGAATTTCCAAGAAGAAGGTTAGAAAAAGTCAAGAGGGACTAATATGCTCTTGATTTGGGATGAAAAGAATGGGAGCACTAAGGGTCCTTTATATAGAGTTTAAGATGGCACAGATTGGTAAGTTTTTGGTGCTCTCCTTGTAGGAAACTTGCCAATTATTCAAAATTTCGTGTCCCCCAAGCATAGGAAAATAGCAAGTGTATTTGAATAATTTTTTTGGAATTTAGAAACATTTTTTCAGATTTTTTTTGGAATTTTTTTGAATTTTTTCGTTATTTACTCAATTTTAATCGGAGCATGGACTCTAGATTATTGATGATCCTCGATCGCATCAACGGCTCACGATCATTGTCTCTGCTCCTGACCGCCAGATTTCCTCTATCACAACATTGATTCGTGATTAACAAGGTGCCTCAAATGTGGACCGTTGGATGAACCTCGATCGCGGTGTGCGGATCTTCATTCGTGTGACTCTAATTTGGATGCTCGAATCAACCTCGAATGAAGCATCGGTTCGCGATTGATTGTCCTCGAGCGCAGCACCGTTCACGATCAACCCATGTGGCTTTGATCTTTGTTGTCAGATGAACCTCGAGCGTAGCACTAGATGATCATCCTACCATGAGCACGAATCCTGGCCATTGGATGGTCATCAATTACAGTGTTCGGATCTCTAATCATGATCAACGAAACGAAATCGGACCGTTAGATCAGACAGATTAATTTTGGGTCGTTGGATTTTGGTGATTCAGTGCTCTTGAGCGCTGGTTTGGCTTTGATCTCGTTCATTGGATTGTGCACATTGGTTTGGGATCGTTGAATGCAGTTTCTAATTACCAAATTTGCTTTTTAAGCTTGCTATTATTCAAAAATTGTTAATTATACACTTTTTAATTTGTGTAAACATAGATTTTTGCACATGTCTTTCTATTTTATTGACTTGCTAATGTTTTTTTCCTTTCTATTTCTTTAATATTGTATTTATTTTCTATTGTTAATATTGTCAACAATTAATAATTTATGTTTCTTTACATTATTGTTCATTTCTTCATTTCTATGTATTTTTATTTATATTTATTTCATATTTTTATTTTCAGATAATTATTTATGTAATTATAAATTGATACTTATATATTGTTATATTTATTTTAGATAAATACATGCATACTACATTTTTATTCAATTATGTAAATTTTTTTATATACATATTCCTATAATATGTAATATTATTCATTATTCACACACACATTAACCTATATATATATGTGTGTGTGTGTGTGTGTGTATGTATATATACTTTATTTCTATTCTTTTAATTTCATAATTAATTCTGCTTAATTGACATTTTCATTTAAATATTAAATTAAGGTTTCATTTGCCTACCCATAATTTACACCGAAAAGATGTCTTAAAATCTTCAAAATTATTTCACTTCATTTAATTTCATTAAACTTATTTATTTATTTATTGTTATTTGACAAAATTTTGAGTTATTACAATGTCAGGTGATAAATCTGACATCACTTATACAACCATAGCACCACTACACGGTAATGTATACCACACTTCCACTACGCTACTCTAATATTGAGTTCACGCGAGGACTTCCTAAGATGTCACCCATCCTAATACCACTCTCGCCCAAGCACACTTAAATGAGAAGTTCTGATGGGATCCAGTGCATTAGTGTCGGTATGATCGCACCCACTATTCCCTTGTTCTAATTTATTGATAGGAGACTAACATAATCCTTTAGAATAGTGTCTCATTTCTATTCTAATAGTAAAATGGTTGCAAACTCCTGATGGCTATTTTAATTATATAATTAAATATGTTTGAAACCCATGACCCTATGGTATTTAATTCAAACGATAAGTGCATACACTATAGTCATGAACACATGTCATCCTCTCTAGAAGTGAGGTTCATCTGAGTATAACTTTCATATAGTTGAGACGTGATCCTCCCGTTATGACTGCTGAGAATCTGATACTAATAGTCTACTCGGACAATCTCGAGCTAAATGTCATGTTTGATTGCAAACATAACACAACCCTAGTTTCTTGGCTTGCTCGTTTTGCTCACTGCTCATCTATCTTAGCCTAGTCTGTCGAACCTGCTGCCTATTAATTGTCTGATAATCCCTAGTGCGGACGCCTCGAGGTTGCTGACTCTATTGCCTATGTTGTTTCCTTTTGGGGCCTCCAGCAATTTGCTCTGACTGTGCCCTCTTATGCTTGACCTTTGCTGCTTGTTCCTATTCTAAGTCATTCTCAATCCCTTGCACTCTCATTACTGCCTCCATCAAATTTGTCAGCCTCAGTGGAGTGATAATCTTCTTGATTTCTATCTTCAGACCCTCTATGAATTTCCCCGTCTTCAATTGTTCCTCTCTAACCAATTTTGGAACATACTTCAATAGTTCAATAAATTTCTATTCGTATTCCAATACTATTATTGTTGCCTGCTTCAATTTTATGAAATCTAATTGTAATTGCTTTATCCTCTTTGTTAGGATAAACGTATCATATATTAAGATTTCAAACTTATCCCATGTTAAACTTGATTCGTCAATAACAGAGTCATTCTCAATCATCTTCCACCAATAATATGTCGGTCCCACCAATTGGTACGCTGCTAACGTCACCTTTCTGGGTCCAGTCACTCCCATAGCATTCAGATGCTGATTCATTTCAGTAAGCCACCTTTCTACTACAAAGGGATCAGTCATGCTCAAAAACACTAGGTCGCAACTTCAAAAATTTATTCAACAAACCTCATTGCTTCTTGTCATAGATAACTGCTCTACCCCGCGGCGCTATATCTATAAGTCTATCCATCTGATGGGTCTGGGGTTGTAGCTGCATCTGAGGCTTTGGTTGCACTGGTGACTGCACTTGGGTCTGAGTAGGTACTGACAGTTATGGTAACGCCGATGACTACAGAGTCCTCACCACTTGCTCCACAAGTCCTGGAGTAATCTCCAATCTCACATTTTGAGAAATCTCTGTTATCAATTTCGGGGTTACTAAAGTCTTCTTGGTCACTGCCACCCTTGATGTACTTTCACCAACCAGTATTGGCTCATCTCTCGCCTCTTCTTTGACCATATTTTTCCCATATCTGCTCCTTCACCTTGGCATGAGCTACCAGTCAATAATTTAACTCAGAATTCAATGATCTATTCATGTTAAGTTGAAGAATAGTGTTTATTTACCTATATATATATATTCTGTTTTCTTCTAATACTGTGACTTATCTTATTGACTACTACTTCTTATCCACCTATACCCTCTCGCGTTTCTCGTGCTAGGGTGACTCTAGGTGCATAGTCTCTAAGTTCTTGATTTGTCTCAATTGTCTAAGGGTTTATGCTTCTAAGTTGGTAGCATTTCATTTGTTTCTAGGTCAGGAGTTTGGGTATCTACTGAAATTAATCAACCTACATATATAAGAAACAACCACCCAACAAACAAGCAAACAATACAGCTGGCATAGTGCAATCCTAGAGCTTCCATCTGTGCTTCCAGGTCCGTGTGCCCCATCCCACACTCGCCCTTCCACCCCAAATTGCATTACCCCCAAACAATGGCACAAGTGTCTCGATATCCATGATTGCAGATGTCTCACCATGTTTAACCAGATCCTTTAGCTAAATATAGCACGACCATGCACCCACGGACATGTTTTAAGGCTGATGCAAGACCCACCATACTGTACCGCCCCATCCTAGTACAATACAGTGCATACAAGTTCAGCCAAAGAAATTGATCACTCACCAAACAAGGTCCGTCATTCATCGAAGCCAGGATTCTTCCATACTCCCAAATCCCTATACACCCCATCCTACATAGAGACCAGAGATACAGGTTCCTCCTAAACTCGGAGCCTAACCAAATAAGTGTGCGTTCAAACACGTTATCAGTCTCTACCCTATATCCGGAAAGCTTTTAATTTATTTATGATCCATTGTACTCCCGAGATAGCACTCGATTTCTACCTGGACCTATGGTCTCAATACTTCATTTGGCTATTATATCCTTCAGTAGGATTGCCAAGTTCAACTTCATAAAACTTCTATGTGACATCATCGCCTCGAGTCACACCTACGACCTGCAACTATAACTCAAGTGCGTTGATATCACCCTAGTCTTTTCCTAGACTTCTAGTTACCTAATATTAATTTCTATCCATCATTTTTTTTTGCAATTATTTCTCGTGGAAAACCAAATCATATCCACTTATTTAAATCCTTTGTTAAAGAAATCGATTCAAACGAGAAATACATTTTTCGATGAAAATAAAAATTTAGTGAAAATCTATAATTAAGTGAAAATCAGATCCGGTGAACTTAAGTTTAGCCTAGTGTATCATAATACTGGGCTCTAATACCATATTTGTAACACCCCAATTTTCAACCAGAACTCCGTTCATGTTTTACCTCACGTGGGATCGTCGCTCATTGAAAATCGAGATGCTACTTAAATTCTTCTTCTGTCAAAATCCTTTTCTTCAAATTCAAGTCCATAAAACTATTATCAAAGAAATGTAGTTGAAACATAATTCCATAGGAAACAACAATTCAAATTAAGTTTCATGTGTTCACGGGGTTTTCAAAGCTAAATGAAAACAAACTTAAATCGAAAATTATAGATGAAAATTTCAAATTACGCAGCGGAATTACTTCAAAATTTTTCTTTTAAGATAGTAAATGTTAAACATACAAAATCATTTGAAAACATGAGTCATTGAAATCCAAAATCAAAATAAATACATGTAAATCGGTTCAGTAAAATAAATAGAACACCACTTCTATAGTCTACTATTCTAAACGACCTCCTTAAGAGCAGTCCAATCTGAGTGTAAGTCTTCTAACGTAGACTGCTGTGTGCTACGCCCGAATATTCCTAAAAAATAAAATGGGTGTGAGCTCGAAAGCCCAGTGGATCATTCCTACACATCACACGCATTTTACAGACTTAATCCAAAACATTCAAACACTTTCAAACATTAGGCATTTCAAACATTCATTTGGTTTTGGTTGTAACGTAAGACTGAAAGAGGGTTGAGATGCCTCTTGGTGTTTACTGCGATCCAATCCAATCGTAATTGTAGAGGCCTCAGGTACCATCTAAAATTAGTTATGTCGTAGTATCACAGTCTAAGATAAAGTACTTATCGCGATTCGTACTGTCTCCCAAAAACTTTGAGTTGTTGCAGGCAGCTCCGGTTAAGAATACCTATGATTTGCCTTGTTGCTCGACAATCGCACCAGTACATGGATTCTTAATAAACCTTCGTCTAATTTTAGTTTTAAAATTCAATTCAATCACACCAAACATCGCATATATCATGGGAAATGAATCAAATAATGCAAGACATTAATATAGTAAAATGGATGATCAAATAATGAAACATAAATGCACAATTTCCTATACATGCATGCAATGATTAAATAATTATTCATCACACATCATTCAAGCATACACACAACTTAAATCAATTTCCCAAAACTTTTAACAACCTAGAATTATTCAAACAAATGTCTTGAATTTTAAATCCGTATAATACATATGAGTAAGGAAATCACACCCACCTAAATTTTTAGATTTCCTTCTTTTTTCCATTTGTCGTCAATGCTCATTCTCAAGAATGTCGATCTGAATTTGAAAATGTATTATAGTTATTTATAAGTTTCTAATTTCTTCATCTTAATTTAATTACAAAAATTTTCCTAACTAAAATTTTGCAATAATTTTATCACTTTTTAATTTAGTAATAATTTTTTAACTAATCAGAATTATTTTACTAATTAGTTTCATACATTAAAATTTATTAAATACGTGTTCTTAAATTTCTTAGTTTCTATAATTTAAATAAATTATTCATATTTCTAAATAAATTAATTACGATCAAAATAAGACTTCTATTTGTCAAAACTTTAGTTTCTTCTGTATTTAAAAATTTTATTCTTTTTCCTATAAGAGATTTAAGTTTGCAAAGGTTTATTAGTATTATTATTGTCTTTATTATTTTTATATATTTAACTAACTAAATAATTTAATCTTTATGCTTCTAAATTTCTCTTAGTGTCCCTTTTTCCTATTAGAAGTGTTCTTAGTTAATTTAGAATTTTATTAAGACTTTCTAAATTTTAGGTTTTCTAAAATATTTATCAATTAAATTATTAACTCTTATTTTCTATATTACTAACTTTTCTTTTGAGATTTCCTACTATTTAAAATTTAAATTAAATTTATTTTAGTGTTTTGGTTCAAATTAAATAAATATATAAGTAAATAAATAAGTAATTAAACGATTAATTTAATAAATAAATAAATAGATAAATGAATCTTAAAATTTAGCATTGCACCTTTCGATTATACGTTTCGATGGAAATTCACGGTCACACTCAAATAACTTTAACACCGCTACGACTCCTGACCAAAATTAGAAATTCCCCTCTTCAATAACAATCAAAACCAGATTTTAAATCTAACAATTTGATTTTTCCTCTTGAACTAACACTCCTCTGTTATGGGCCAAATAAAATCATGACAGAAATTTTTTTTATCCAATTAATCCACATTAGATTATTTAACCATGTTGAATCCTTCAAATAACTTCACTCCAACGGACAGCAATATAATTAATTGAAGAACCAAGAATTTTTTTTACCTCCATTGTTTTCACCAATCGGCGGAACAGCAATTGAAGCAACAAACTGATAGTGCTCCTTTTTAATTTCTGTTGAACGGTCTATCACTTGCACTAAACCCAACCGTGCTCCAGTCAATCATGCTCCAATCCAACCATGAATCAGAGAAGAAGAAATCAAAACCAGAATTTATTTCTTCGCCTTCCCTGTTTCATGGTCTGTTAAAACCAGAAATTGAAATGCAAACTGTCATGTTTCTTCAATGCTCTGTTAAACGACACCCCAACTCACTCCAATATGAGATTTGGTTCTTCTTTTCGGTCATGTAACGTCCCCCAACTCAGAATTTTGAATCAAAAATTGAATCCCCAAAGCAAAATTTCAGAACTTCAAGATCCCAAAATTCAATACTTCTTCATGCTCTGTTTTCACGATCCGCCGAACCAGAAAAATGGGAAGTTTCCATTTTTCCTTCCTTCAATTCTATGCTGAATACAACCCAAAATTCTGAGATTAAACCATTCAACCGTTGCTTCTTCTTTTTCGTTGAGAGTACAACCAAAATCCAACCCAAACGCCTCACAAGACTCCTCTGTTTTCTGGTTTCAAACCCAGAAATTTAAATCAAATTTTCTGGTTTTAGCTCATTCTTCTTCGACTTCATGAACATCCAAAACCCAAAATCAATCCCGTTTCAGATTTGCTTTCTTTTCCTTTCTCTATTTTCATAATCAAAAATAGAAATTTGAGTTCAAAACTTAGATTTTTAGCTCGTTTAAACCCAGAATACCAGATTACAAATTCCTTTTTTCTTCTTCCTTCGGTCTTCTCCTTCCTTGCTTCGGTCTTCGTCTTCTTCCCCTCATCTTCAATGGTTGGCTTCTCCTTTTACAGAGCTGAATCATCCAGAAATCTCTCTCATTCACCGCCAAACCTCCCTTCCCTGAACTTTCCAGCTCCATCTTCTCCGCCGACACAGATCGACCGAAATCCAGAATTTATGGATTTTGGAATTTTTGGTATCCGACTATATCCGACTATATCCAAAGATTTGATTTAATTTACCTATAGTTTTAATTTGATAGTCACTTTACTTGTTAAACTTTATCATAGACTCCCATAAGTTAATAATAATTCCATCACATAATCTCTTTAACTCTTTTATTATGAGTATAAATATTATTTGTTATTATTTTTTTAAGCATTAATTTATTCTAAGTTTCCACTTTCTACTTTCAACAATCAAGAATATCATTTTATTCATTTTTTCCCCGTTAATTTAAACTAATGTTGGTTAAGAATTTATTTTTCTCTCGTTATCTACATATATATATATTTGTATTTTTGTTTTTAGTTAAAAATATTTATTTCATTTCATTTTATTATTATTTTTTGTAACACTATTATTTATTTTATTTTTTTGTTTTTTTATATTTCATAATCTTATCTTTCTACAAAATAATATTTTATTTCATATTAACTCGTGATGTGAGGAGCTCGCAGAATTCTGGGGTGTTACAAGCAACATTTGGAGCATTGTATCATGCTTCTTAAAAATAAAAGATAAAACATAGGTTGAATAAAAATATAAATGTCCTTGAATATGAGATAAGATACTAAACCAAACACTTCTATATGATAGGATAACATTGAATGATCAGGTTTCAAAACATAAATTGCGAGAAAATTAGAGCACAAATACAGATGGGTGTGATTATTATCTCTCTTCCGTATTGCGGTAATATAGATACTTGATATGAAT